>JAEIIL010009505.1:0-18580 GCA_018905715.1 Drosophila lini | reverse complement strand
CAGAAAATGTAACACAAGCAACATTCGAATAAAAAGCAAAATATATAAAATATGTTTTTAAATATATTTTTCAATTATGATGAGATATACAATACATAAATATCCACTTAGAACTCATAACTCAGACGAATTCTGTACGTGAAAAAACGTCCCAGCCTGTATAGAACACTCACTAATTTGGGTAAACATAGAGAGTATCCACTCCATCGATATACCGCTAATGAGCTTTCCTTCTTGTCACTCTTTTTTTTTGGGGTCGCCTTGCGCTCTCCTTCGCTTGGCTTTGATCTGCGGATGCTGCAGGCAGGACGGCAGGCAGTCGGCCAGGGTCCAGAGGTAGCCACACGAGTCCCATTCCGTCCCGTTTCGACCCGACCCGAGCCGAGTCGAACCGATCCGACGAACTGCAGCAAATTGAAAATTGATTTTTGAGCAGAGCTTGGCGCGCCAAGTTCGCTGCCTAAGTCTTTCGTTTCGACTCGTTTCATTTCGTTTCGTTCGGATGAGTCAAAGTACACGCCATGAAATTCCCACATAAATTGCGCGCGTTGTCAAATTAAAAATGTCTAATGAGCTGATCGGGGCAGGCCCGATGCAAAAGAGCTGAAAAATGCATTAGAAGCAGCAGGGACCCTGGATCCTGCATCCCAATCCGTCCCCTTCTCGACCAGCTCCAGTCGGCGGCTGCGGCGGCGGCGGCGAAATGTATCGTGTTACAAATCACGGCGGGACGTGCGGGCGGGACCACGGCAGCATCAGCAGCAGCAGCAACAACAAGAACAAGTTTCGAGTGGAAATGCGTGTAGCGTGCAGCGTGCGAAACACTGCAGAACATGGACACGAATCGAGGCGAAAGCCTGATGCCGATCCGATCTCCTCCCTGGACGCTCTCGAACATGTCCACTTGGCCAGCGTCTAAAAATAGTTGGTAGACGCTGGCGGCGGGGCCGAGAGTTGGCCATCATTCAGCATCCAACATCCAATGTACAACCAGCACAGCATCCAGCATGAAAAATGGCAACACTTTTGCGCTCATAAAACCTATTTATATTTATGTATATGCCAGGCCAGCTAGCTCACCAATATGCCCGCTCGTTCCACTGCAGTGTGCTTCCCCACAATGCTCAGACGCAGGCGCAGGCGCAAGCGCGTGAGATCGCCACGCAAGATCGGAAGGCAGGCAGAAGGAGTCAAAGTCAGAGTCGGAGCCCATGTCCAGGGCCCAGTCCAGTTTGAGGACGGGACCACACAAATACAGGCACGCGTTCGCTGACAGAATAAAAATTGTTGCGCTTGTGTTTAACGCGCGAACGCGGCGATATCGCAGCAGCAGCCGCATCCTACCTTGTTTCAAACTGGCTCCCTGGACCTCGATGGCTCAGGTTAAAGTGGCAGCGGAGAGATGGGATGTGAAGGTTCGGATGCAGGAGGGCAGCGGCAGGGGCAGGGGGCAGGCAGCCGGGGCATTGTCGGCTTGCTTAGCTATCACTGAACGATTATCGTGCATTTTAAAATTCTTACGAGTTTCTGACGTTGTTGTTGCTGCTGCTGCTCTGCGCCTTGCCTTTACCTTTTATATTGCCCTTTTCTCTGCTGCTCTTTGTTGCTGTTGCTGTTGTTGTTGTTGTTGCCGGGCCAGATTGGAATCACGCATGGGAACCAAGCGCCTTGGCTTTGTCTTGTCTGCGCAGACTGCAAAAAAAAACCCTAAAAAAAAGTAAAGAAAAGGAAAAAATTGCGGCATTCTCATCAACAAATTAGGAAAAGGGATATACATATAATAACCAACAAACTCGGGGGTGCTTGCTTTAAACATGGTTTTATTAATCTTTCTTTTAAATAGTAATTTGTATTTATCAATTTGTTAATTGCATAGTTTACATAGTACTTCAATGTAGTAACTCTCCTTAGCAAACGCCAATATACAAACTCCATCAGTGGCAGCCGCCTCGCCCTCATCTTCCGCTATATCGGTTCGATTATTGCCAACATATAGGATCGATCGATCGTAAATACATACATATGTATGTATGTATACTGAGGTGTGTACATTCGGATTGAGGCAGATGCATTTGTTGCTTTTGTGGTCGCCTTGGACAAACATTCTCGATTCGGAAATACATAACTAAATTGCTACACAATTTGCTTGATAATATTTTGATAATGCTATCATACGTAATATGCTATATATATATATATAAATATTCAAATATTTGTATTCATATCCGCTGTGGGCATAACTAGTTAAATAATTGATTTGTTAAGGTTGCATTGTCTACAATGTGGAAGGGTATCTTTGAGTCGGAGTCTATTGTTTGCTGCTCTTGAATGGCAACACAAATTTGCTGGTTCTGCTTCTCTCTCTCTCTCTAAGCACATTTATTAGCTTTAGTTAATAACTTTAGCAATAACATACAACATTAGCCGGTCGAGGAGGCGGGAAAACAAAGGGAGCGACTACTAAAATGTTGAAAACAAAATTATGGAAGCGTATTTAATTTTTATAATATCAGGGGAATGGTGGAGTATTCCTCAAATTATAAGGTGAAGTGGTAAAAATAAACAGCTATGGCCGCATTTCCGCGGCAATTAATCCCCGATAAGAAACGTTATAAGTCGAGAGAGCTTTATGACATCTGACCAATATCAGTGCATTCGTATTAATATCATTCCGCGGACGCCATAAAAATAAAAGCCAAGGTATACAAAACAAAAGAAAATACATATTTACTGATCGCAACGCAGGGGAGAAGATCAAGTCAAGACTCGAACCGCAAAACATTGGTAAAATTTTCATAGATATTCTATTAGCCATATAAATGGTACATTCATATATTTGTCATATAGCCTAGGCTAGGTGTATCAGTTAACTTATGTAGGGCTGTCGAATTGCTTCGAATCTAGTTCAGCGTTTATCTCTAGTAAAAGTTTCAAATTGTTCTTATTTCATTTAGGTCTTGACACACATTTGTAGTATTCTAGAAAAAAATAATTTCATTCATATTGGTTTCAAGTTGATTCCACTTAGTTTACATCCTGTCCTCCTTATTGTGAGTGTCTCTGTGTGGGCTTGGTTCGCATAAAGTTGCATAAATCGATTTTTTTTTTTTATATTTGTGTAGACATCTGTAAAATACAAGACAGTACTTTCGGTTGCAAGTTGCTCGGTCTCCGCGATTTCATCAATAAAATTCCTGTTCGGTGTTCAGAGTTTTTGTTGTTGTTGTTGTTGTTGTTGTTTATCCTTTCGGTTAACTATTCGTGTCAAACCATTAGTTACGTTTACTACAATTTGTTCGTTAATTGTTTATTAGCTAGTTGAAACAATTTGTATATTGTTCTAGAACTACAGAGAAGTAATTGCCATTGCTTTTGTTGCTCTTTTGTGAATCCTCGTTCTTGTCATTTAGTTTTAATTTTCGTTAAGAGACCCTAAAAGCTAGCTACTAATTCTTTTGATATTTTAGACATTTAGTTTGTTGTTCTCTTCATTGCGATTGTTTTGTGGTTGTTTGTGGTCTACGTGTATGACAATTCCTTTAAAATTTATATATTCTATGTGTGTCGTCCGTCTTCAAATAACTTTTAACTCTTTTAATTATTCAAGTTCTCTTCGCCGCTTGTTTTCTAAATGGAGCTGGAGCTTTACAACATTTGTTAAATATTTCTTGTTGTCATTTTTGTTGTACATAAAGTCAAGTTGGTTTACAATTTGATTTGTTTTATTGCTGTCGCGAGATTGCATTCATATATAAATACTTGTATTTTTAATTTTTGTTTTTTCTTTTTTGTTTGGTTTTTTTCTTCTTTTTTTTTTTGTTTTTTATATATTTCTGGATCACATATTCAAGTAGTTTCAAAATCACATAAAAATCACTCTTACAGTAGCGTATACAAAATACATGTGTCATCTATAAATATATATGTATATACTGACATATATTTCTCGATCTGGGTTCTGATTCTGGTTCTCAGCTGAGACGGGCATGAAATGGATTTCTTGACATGTTGTAAAATTGCTTTGGATTTGGATTGAAGTCGGATTATCCGGAAATTGATAGATTTCGTGTAAGTGTGCCTAAAGAGTTATCCTTTAAATTAGTGCCCAGTCGATGAAGGGAGATGTGTGCGTGTTCCTTGGATTGGCACACGCTCTAGAATTAGCGACTCAACAGCTCCATTATAAAACCAATTTCTGTCTTCTCATCATTATTTTTGGTTTTCGTGATTTTTACTTGTTTATGTTATTAAATTTTCTTTTTGTGTACATCTTTGTCATAAACTATTAAAGCATTTATTATTTAACACACATTTGATTATTGTTATGTTTATTATTTTGTATTTCTTGATGTTTGGCTTCTACAAAACACAGTACAAACACACACAGAGATAAAAGCCTTTGCGCTGCCCTTGCTTGTTAGCTTTGTAATACATAGTTTTTGTTAATATTTGAAGTTACTTTTGTATATAGGTTCGTCTATATATATATATATTTTGTTGTGTATATCCTTACAGTTTTGCTTTTGTTCTCAATAAATGCCTATGCATGTTACGTTGCATTTTCAATTCATTACCAAAACAGTCCAGTTTTGATTTCAGTTTTAATCCATTCAACTCAACTAGCTAACAATACGTCTTATTCAACATTGTCCACAGCTTTCAATAGCGGTTTATTTTTATTATTTGTTTTATAACTTTATTTTTACGCAAAAAATACATCGATTTTTGAAGACGGTTTCACATTAACGCTGGCTAACACTTCTGATTAAACTCTGTTCATTTCGCTGTATCGAGTTACTTTTATTGTTTTTGCCTCCCACACATCACTCATCGAGTCTGCGTTCAAATGCTCCATAAATATATATCTATTCATATTCGTTCTTGTACCATCATCATCAGCAAAATGCTTGATTTCATGTATCTTAAATATTAAGTTCCGACATTGACGATTTTTATTTGCTTTTACTACATTGGAAGCGTCTATTTGAGACTATGAAAGTAAAATGAAAACTGAAGTCAGCTGCAAAGTAAGTACTTAAAGCACTATAGAAATCACAAAGTAACCTAGTGGAGTATATACGTGAGTTTGTAAATCTTTTTTTTTTTTTGTTTTTTGGGTTGGGAGTATTGGCATTGGTTTGTAGACCGCCAAAACGCCCAAAAATAAAAGCAAAGTGTCTTAATCCATTAAACTTGGTTTTCGTAAAGTAAACTGAACATTTCAATAAGGAAAAGCGTTGTCGCAATTAGTTATAAATCCATTTTACACCTATAATAACTTTTGTGCAGTTCAAAAAAAAAGGAAACATGTAAGAAAAGAAAGCTAAGTGTAAATTATGATTAGTTATGACCTGTCAGTTACATCGAGTTTATGACGCTTGTCTTGGCTTTTAGTTATTGGTTGTTTTCACAAGTTTGAAACACAGACATATAAAATACAGTTTGAAAATCGGCTTATACAAAATCACTGGTGGTTTTTGTTGGTTTGTTTGTTTGTTTGTGGTTGCTTGTTGCTCTTGTATGCGACAATACTTTGTTAAAGATTATTAACATGATCAATTTGTTGGTTTCTATAAATTTGTTAATAGTCAATTGCTAAAAGTGTCTAGAAAAATTAATATATATTTATATATTTATCATAATCCTTCAACCCATTACATATCGTAACAGCGGTTGTTTAGTTCTCATAATTCCTTAAGTAATACTAGTGAAAAGTACAATATGACTGAAAGTGTAGCATATTTCGAATTAAGTTACACAAAGTATACGTGCGTGTAAAAAATAAATGAGATATTGCAAATTCGTGCAGAGTTTGTAGAAATAAACAAAAATAAGTATGCCTAAACACTGAAATTATCAAACAAAATAAAAGAGAGTTGTGTTGTATTGCATAAAAGTACACAAATATAAAATGTAAATCTTTTTCAAGAGTTCCTGTAGTTGTTTTTGAAAAAAAATTAAATAAAATAAAAACTCGAACAAAAATAAAATTGTTTAACTTAGATATTAGATATTAGAGCAGCTAGCTAATTCAATTAATAGTTTGTGCCTAGAAATTGCTAATATTCATGACGATAATTTGCATACAGTGGAAATACAAATAATATATGCTTTGCCACCTCCACTTTAATGTGGCTACTCCTACCAGATCATCCAATCAAATCAATTTTCAACGTTTTCCCTATGACTAAAGTTTGTTTTGTGTGTCTGTCACACACATTGTCATGACGATTCCCATTGGTATCTGCATCTGCATCCGCATCCCCATTCACATCCGATCTTCAGCCAAAGGGCCACTTGTGGTCCTGTTGCTGATAGAACATGTTCTAGGTATGGGTGGTGATCACCGGCACCTGACAGTAGGGGCACTCGGTGACCGAGCCAGCGCATGTATTGCAGATGGACAGATGGTTGCACGGCTCCAGTGTGACTGTGCGATTGTTCTCCTCACACTTCATGCACTTCTTGGCGTTCTCTAAATATAATACTTTGTCGACCTCTTCCAAGTCAGTGCGCAACTTCGACTGAAAGCAAAGCTTGTTAGACCCACGGACAGCGAATGTAGTTCAGCGACTGCTTACCTGCAATTGCTTCAGTTTCTGTATGGACAAGTCCCGCAGCTCCGCCGGGAGGTTCAGTTGTATCTGGGCCAGATCATACCGCTCCTTCCACTCTAGGGCCTCCTGCTTGGCCTTGTCGCGATGCAGCTCTGCGATCTTAAGCTTACACGCCATATCCTCATAGCGCCCATTAAGCTTATGGATCTGAGCATTCTTTGTGAGCAGCTCGTTGGTAATGCGCCCGAGATCACTGTTATTCTGCGATTGCAGCGATTGCAAGCTGAACGCGTTCTTGGCCGTGTTAAGAGTGTTCTCAAAGAGGCTGTTGCCCACCGAGCTGCTGTTGATGTCGTCGCGAATGGTGTTCAACTCTGATATCCTTACCGAAGGGCTGATTGACAAGCCGTCGCCGAAGCCGGGCGAGATGATCCGAGACGGAAAGAAGAGGCTGCTATCGTTCTGGGTGGCCGAGAGAGAGTTGCTGAGCTTGTTGGAGCCGCCATAGTTGAATGCGTCCACATTGAAGAGATTGGTGGGACTGTAGGTGAGCGAGCTGCTGGGAATGTTGACGGCGAATCCACCTGAGTTGAAGTCTGTGCAAATAGAATGACATTTAGCGATTAGTTGGCCAACTAAGCCTGCCGACAACTTACCATTAATTGAGTTACTTAGAGTCGTATTAGGAATGTTAATTGGCGCCGAGGAACGTGTTAATAAGCTAGTATTGGCCAGACTCGCCGACAATGAGTTCTCGCGCGGATCGTCCAGTGAGCAAGCTGCTTGCAAAGAAGACATATAAATTAGTGAGAGTTTCAAGAGGTGAACAGACCGGGGCGTTTGCTGTTTGAGCGCTAACATTTGTCCACAACCAACATTTGGAGTTCAGTGAATACCGGATTGCAACTTAGGTGTACTTGTCAGGTGTCAGGACTAAAATACTCACAACGACTGTCCAGGGGTCGTGAGAAATTTAAAAATTTGCTGGAATTTGTTGTGTTTTCCAAAGCATCTACCAACATTTTATTGGTACTATTACCACCAATGTTCAATAACTACGAAGAGAACAAAACGAAAAGAGAAGAAAAATCGAGGATCGCAATGAGAGCAGGCCACAGACTTTGATGGATCGGTGAGGGTGTTAGGCTGTTAGCTGATGTGGTTAGCTGGATTAGCGCGACTGACGATGTCGGGTAGTATGTGGGGGTTAGGCGATGCAAATCGCCGGCTGGATGAGTGTTACTGTTTTGGTCATACGTACATTGTCGCCCAGATGGAGCACATCCTGGGCCTGTAAGTCGGGCAAGGCATTGGAAATGAGCTCGCACAGGGTTAGCTCGTGATCCCGCATCTTCTCCTCGGCCATAATACAAGCTTTTGGGTTGGGAATGGTTACATGGGCAAGCGACACCGAGCGGCAAAGCGAACATTGATTGATGGATTGATGCATTGGTATACAAAGGAGTCGGTTCGGGGGTTTTCAGATTTTAGACAGATTTGCGGGTTGATTGATGAGCAGAAATGGTAGGCGAGTAAAAGATAAACATAGGGTTAGAACAGGAAAATCATAAGATAAGCCTAACGAAATTCCCTACTGCAACTGGTTGTGGCGAACAGCGCTGAAAGCTAAGGTTCTCAGAGGCTCTGGCTCTGCACTTACGTTCCACGTGGGCAAAGGCGCAGAAGACGCTGCGCGGGCAGTAGCCGGCCTGCTGGACGTCGTTGCACTTGGTCGACTTGTAAATCTCCGGATGGAACTGCTGCTCGGTGCGAGTGTGACAGTACTGACAGTTGTCGCCGGCCTCACAGTTGCCTGGCTCACCCCACTCTTCGCCGTGCTTGACATTGGGACAAGGAGTGGACCTGGAACAGAGTTTAGGGCTATATTTTCGGCACTCTGATTTAAAGAGGAATTACCCCACCTGTACTTGTACTTCCTCGGCGAGCGGCGTTTGTCCTTGCTGTTGTGGTACTGCGGACAGGCGTATCCCTGGCGGCACAGGCGCGGTGGGCGCTTGCACGGCTCCGTCTTGTAATTGGCCAGCACGTAGTTGGTGTCCTGCCACTTGGGATCCTCGTTCATCAGGTTGCGCTCCTTGTCCAGGGCGTTCAGCGCATTGGTGCTGTCCAGCGTGATCTCGGCATTCTGCAGGGTCTCCAGCTCTTTGATGTCGTAGACCGGTGGGCGCTGGTCCTGCATGCCGTGGGCGAAGGCGCAGTGTAGTCCGTTCTTGACGCAGTAGCCCCGGCTGTCGGTGTCGTGTACGCACATGCATGTCTTGTAGTAGCGCAAATGGTAGCGTCGCTCAGTGTCCCCGGCGGTGCGGTGGAGGAAGGGGCATCTGCGGGGTGGGATAAAGGAATAAACGAGATTAGAGGACTTTTCAGTGACGTCGTAGCTGGCTCTAAAAATAGACGAGCGGGAGGGGGAGGGGGAGGGGGTGGGGGCCTCGAGTCTGGGTCATAAAGTCTGCCCACTGTTGTTGTTTCGTGCAGAAAGTAATTGCGTTTTACTTTTACCCTGCTCTCGCGCTTTGGCGAGCTTTTCTCCAAAGCTCGACAACCACAATAACTGTACATTTTGAAGCTGCCGGGAGAAAAATCAAAATAAACGCAGAAGAAAACACGCAAAAGCGAAACGCAATAAAAACAATGACGCACACACTTGTAGCAGTTGGCGTGGCGTGCGTGTGTGTGCGTACACTCCGCCTATGGCTGTGTGAGTGGGAGCAACAACCACCACCAAGGCGACGGGCGGATGCTGATTAGAATTTGCCAGCCCAATCGCTGGAATCACTTTCACTTTAGCTGTGTGACCTCGCCTACACACACACACACACACACACATACGCACTCAGCGAATTTCACTTTTAGCTTTCCGACGACGCCAAGCCCCCCGAAACGCCCGCACCCAGGTTTTTGTTTGTAAACACGAAGACAAGAGATACACACACATCGCCAAGGAAGGAGGCGCAAAGAGGAAACGAAAAAATACTACGTCGTTGCTATCGCCGTCTCATACCCGCACTGCACAGCCCCAGCACCAACAAAGAATTTCACCAGGAGGCTCCAGGACGCGAATTACAATACTCACTCGTCGCCCTCGGGACAGATGCCTGTGGTCTCGTCATATTTGGTGCAGTAATTGTCGGCGCTGTAGTTGAAGGTGCCATCGCGTTTTCTCACTGGCCGACGACGCCGCTGGTTCTGAAAGTGCCAATTGAAGCAGACGAAGGGCCGATGCTGGTTGCATTTGTGCTGCAGGAACGACTGGCACTGCTCCACGCGAAACTCCTTCAGGTAGCTGCGGGCGGGGAAAACACGGGGTCAGTCTGGCACCTGGACACTCTCAATTTGTTGCTATTTACGTGTAGTGGTTGGGTTTTTCCTGCTGCGAAGACAGCAGCAGCTTGTTCGTATCGTTCGCCATTTTCCTGTTTTTAAGTGTGACCAGGCACTGCTGAGCAGTGTGCTTGCGCGAAAATTTGGATTTTTCTTAAAAATGCGAAAGAGTTGAAATTTCGCCCTAAAAATACCCAACCACATCTGATATTCGAACCACACCTGATATTGGAACCACATCTGAGACTCGAACCACATCTGATACTCGAACCACATCTGATTCTTCAACCTTCCAATTTGAATAAAAATTTGAATTCAATTCCGTTAAAAGTGCATATTTAATTCAACTATCACTCTTCCGACTGTCAAATATAACGATTAATATCAATTCTTCATTTCAGATTAGACCACATCATTCCTCCACTCTCTCATCTCACTCCTGCACATGCGCTTGAAGAAGAAATGAGACGAGATGCTGGATGACGGCGACCTGTTGCTCCAGCCTCGCCGTTGTTTACGCGCTGTTTGTTTACTCAGTCAGCGCACTGCACTCGGGCCAAGAGCACTATTACTGCAAGTAGTTGCAATACTTTCGATCTTTCGCCAATGAAAACAACTTCTTGCTCTGGCTCTGCCTTTAGCTTTAACGCGCCTGACGAATTGCGCGGCTTCGTCATCGGCATCGCCTCGTTAGTGCCGCCGCGTGTGCATCTCATAAAAGTGAGGATATAGCGACAATGCCAACCAGATGCTAATCAAATAGTTATTGCCACCGAAGCGTTTAATTAGCCATCACAATCACCTCAGGGGGTGTCAATGCGGACAAAGACAATACCTCTCCGCTTTGGTTATCATCAAACTAGAATAATTCCATCTGGCAGATGAAAAATACAACTGTCGCAGTCGATTTGCTGACTATTCTTAAGCTTTGGGTGTTGAAAATGGTGAGAGAAATACATTTTGAAATGATTTATTAAATAAAAGTAAGAAAAGTTACAGGTAATGGCAAAGATCGGAAAATCCTTCTGTTATATGTTTTTGAAATGTTTTATGAAAAATTTAGATCTCAAACTAATGGAAGTTTAAAAATCAGTTCTGCCATTAATAAGAAAAAATATTTATTTTAAAAATTGACAGCCAAGTGCAAATTACTGAATTCGTGATTCTGTTTTCCATTTTCTCGAATTTCATTTCTACATTTAAAACGGCACACGCCCGTTTCATTTACTCGATTTTCTGGGATGGTGTTCTGTGTCAAATATAATTGGAAAAATCTTGTTGGTTTTTAGAATTTGGCGATTTCCTTTATTTTATTGGCTAATAAGCGCGTGAGCTGTGGCTGGCTGTCCAGTCACGAGTACCACCTGTTGCTATTCAAAGGCGTCATGTTTTGGTCGGCTGGAAAAAATCAGAGAACCTGACAGACGTCAGCCACTATGGACAATAAATAAAGACAATGGTCTTTACACTCTACAACTTAATTCTGTCACTTTTAGTCTCGCCAGAGCATTGTCCCTCCGATCAACTTGCACGAGGAAAGTCTTAGTCTCTGAGTTTTTCTTTTTTGACCCTGGAGAGATATCGGTGGTGTCCATCAAATGCCCGTCAAGAAGTCCAAGTCCATCCATATCGGGCAATAGACAAGTGACAACCCGCATGTGTTTACCCCTCATAAAAGTTTCAACCGAAACACAATTCATTTATTGTGTGGGAAGTGTATTATTCGCCTTGCCAAAACATTTCCGCAGAAAAGGGGAAGAAAAAACATTTCCCAGACGAATGATGAAAGCAGGAACTGTTTATTCCAAAATTAAAATTCAAGCGAGATTTCACTGATTCTTGGCCGTGGCCGTAGTCTTGGAGTAAATAGCCCGATAGATGAAGAAGCCAACGGCCCCGTGAACGGCCACCACTGTGCAGATGGCCGAGATAATGTCAGCGTCGATGTGGGCGAAGCTCTTGAGGACCACAAACTTTAGGGCAAAGAATGTGGCAATGGGAAAGCCGACGATCAGGGCGCAGTAGGACATGACCAGCAGGACATTGAGCACGGGACTGTGCTTCTGGGTCTGCGCCGGCACCAGAGTCTCCCACTCCGAAAACACCACCTCCTGCTCCTCCATGCCCGATAGCTCTTCCGCGAAGATCAGGCGGAGGATGTAGCCGGTGATTGGGACGTGCATCACGATGACCGTGGCAACGGCCGAACCAATGGCCACATTGTTGTCGGGGTCAGCGGGATAGAGCGGCTCCAGGACGAAGAACTTAAAGCCGCTGTAGATGAGTACGGGACTTACAAGGAACACGGCTACAAAAAGAAAGAGTTGCTGCATGCCACCAATCAGAACCTCGGCTCTTTTCTTCTGAGGGGAATCAAGCGGAAGTTTAGTAGCTTTCATGGAACTCTTCCTTTTAAAATGTTTACCCTGGCATGTGTTCCTGTCTCCAAACTGGACAAGTCATTCGAGCAGCCGGGCTCTTGACTAGAGATGGCTACCTCGGCGCCTGGATAAACTCTTCGCAGCTTGGCAAACATTTTCTTGCAGTCCGAACAAGGCGTAGATTGTTGTGGCAAGGCATACTATGTTGGGGTTTTAACAGCATTATTTATTAGAATTAAAATTTTATAACTTCAAAAATTGCAAATTCCTCAACTACTACCACTAAGCGGCATGCCATTAGAGGGGATTTAAGGAGTCAACAAACATCCACTTTTAGCTCGGCATAAAGATTGCCACCGCTCGAGGCAGAAATATCTGGTCCCGTGACCAGACACGACTGTATACTGTATAGTAATTAGCCTTAACCACCCCAGTAGCCAGAAAAAGACTTCTTCAGATTAGATAGGTGCAATTAACCAGACCGAGGAATCCGTCGGAGAGAAGACCACGGCCGATAAAGCTCTCCAATCAACGTCGTGATTTTTATGGGCTCACTTGACTTGAATACCGCGCCCTCGATTTATGGTTAAAGATTAGTTCCTGGCCAGCCCCTGTCCGGGTCAGCTGACTGCGCGGGGCACGGGTGTTTCCCCAGCACAGAACATGAGTAAACTAGGTAGAACTCCACAAATATAGAGGAGTGCAAATCAATTTTCGGAATTACCATTGTCATAGTCGATATCGGTGTCAAATGTTTATAGAATAATGCATATTTATTGAGCATTCGATAGGAGTGATATTTTAGTAGATGAGCAAAATTAGTGCCAGAAAAAGTCCCTAAGGAAATATATATGACTTTCCTTAAAATTATACTTGTTACTCATGTTTAGGAACTTATAAACAAAATACTTGAAGGTCGTAAACTTCTTAAGATTGCATAGATTAGCTAAGATGTTTATGGTTTATCTATCATGCTAATATTTCTTATCTACTTGCCTTTATATATTACTCATACGCAACGTTGGCCAATCGATTTAAATGGAACGGCGCCCTAGCAGAGCTTCTAAAAATAAAGCGATTATCAGAAGGGGGAATATAATGAATGGGCTTGGCCTATATATATGTATATATATCTGGATAATTCACTCTACTTGAGTCATGCAAATCATGGAAATACAATAACACTGTTATCAGTCGGCTGAGCCTAAAAAATATTCTAATAATATACATTTTCAAAAGATAAAGAAACGCCATATTTGTGTTTTATTTATTTTTATGGTTATCCGATCAGTTGGGATGAGATCGGTTCGGTTGCCAAGGGAGGCGGTGGCGGTGACGGTGTCCCAGAATAGAACAGCTCTTGTTCTAGCCATGCTTTATGGTCTGCCAGAGATCTGGCCCTCATCCAAACGGCCACAACAGCTGCGGGGAAGGCGCGAAATTAATGAGATTTATGCCAAGTTCACACACATATGAATCGGGTCAGCTTCGCTTCGACAGGTTGACATGTGGATCTCGGATGGCTGCTCATTAGTCCGGGATGCTGCTGCTGTTGCTCATGCAAATTGCACGACAGCTAATGGCGTAACTATTTGCCATTCCACTCCCACGGGGCGTCCCGAGGGATGGCAATCATCGGACCGCATCCGGATTCGGATCGACTCGACTCGCCGTGGCCTTCAATTGGAGTCCGAAGTGCAGCGAGTTACTTATTCATGCCTCTGTTTGCTGTCACTCGTACGCATATGTGGCCACCGGAATGGGGCAATTATGGTAATTGCCCAGTCTGGGCGTCCGCTTGTTTGCAGTGGGCGGTCATCATCCCGCCTGACCTTGACTGCAGTCTCCCCCACAGGACTAGGACTCTGTGCCGCTAACCTTGACAAGCACGTTGGCCGTCACTTGAGAGTTGACCAAGTTTTATTGGTTTCCTTCGAGTGCAGTGGAAACTTTTCCCCTTGACGGGCTTAAGCTTCAAGTGCTGCTGGGAAAATAGAGGCGAGCGCTTTCCTTTGTGGCCATCGATAAGCAATTAAAAGTCGCCTGCTCGGGGGAATTTCCCCAGAAGCATCTGTGGCTCTCCCTCTCGGGGAATCACTCGATGGCTGTTGATACAGTAATTCAGATGTCCATTATGCGATTTGCATACACGACCAGGAGTGTTTTGTTTCGGGATTTAAAGAGCCACTCGGCCACTTGAGGGCCGCATCAATCAGCCAGGAGTGGCTGGTGGTCATGGACACGGAGAGAGTTTAACGCTCTCTCGGGGAATACAAGTGTATCCTTCGGGCGTTGCGGCAGGTCGGTTACATCAGTTTCGAGCAATCAGCATAAATTTGTTGCCCATATGGGAGCGCTCAACTTTGAACCGAATCCAGCTCTAAACTGTATCGCTTGACCTTTGCTCCTGACCCCTCAAGTCGCCCCTCCACCTCTGCCCGGTCAACAGACGAGCTAGAAATAAATTCGGTGACATGTGATGGATGATTGCCTGCCCAGGCTTTGATGGCCTTTGTTCTCCGTCCGGGTCAATGTGGGCCGTAAAGCAACAGGATAACTACTCTGATGAGGGCCAGCTTCCTGGGGCATCAAATACTACAGCCGTAAATAAGGGAAATTTAATTAAATACGTTCAGTAAATAGAAGTTAAGTTGTCATTAACTTGGACACATTAAAGCAGTTCATCTTAGATTAAGTTGTCCCTTAACATAAAGCCGAAACTAAACTTAAATGATAATATTTACCATAGACCAGGAAATATTTCATATCTATTTTGGTTTATGCTCTAATATTTGGCATTTGCTCTGGGGGAAACATACTTCCTGACTCATAGAAACATCTTTTAGATAAACCAAAGAGTCGCAGTCTCAAGTCTGAACCTAATCAAATATATTTCAAACACACAAACCGATGCCTGGATCTCCATATGTAGTTCTGGACTCCGCAAGGAAGAGATAAGTTCATGTCAAGTGCCGTAAATCGCCAGTGCTTGCACTTGTTGCAAATATTTACCCGCGAATCTGTCAGCGAAAAGCGGTGCTGAGTCAACAGTAGTCATGCGCCACATATGAGCGCCACGAATATCCAGATACAGATACAGATACTGGGCCAGATACAGATATAGATACGGGTGTGACAGCGAACAATCCCGGGACGGGCGCGAGTCTGAATTTATGGACACGGACAGAGCTTTGTTGACCGGCGCGGCGTGACAGGGAAGCCATCAGATGTCGCCCAGCTCCCAGCCAAACACGATGGATGTCATAATCGTTCGGGCATTTCCTGAGTTTACTCCTGAATTAATGCCATTCGTGTTTGAACTCCGGAGAAAATGGGTTTAGGCCCGCCACTGATTCTCCAAAGTCAACTTTGGCCAGTCGTAAAACTTGTCTAAGATCTTAATTCCCCGACCAGGCGGCTCATTAACATTAAAGTGACCGCTAAGTCACAAGGGGGAGTCGCACACTTCAGATAACTTTGGATTAGGGGATCTTGGATGACGCCCACTGGCCAACTAATTAAATAATTAAGTATTTCCTGGGACACTTGGCACTAGCACTAACGTCAAGCCATATCAGTTGATATTGGCAGGGAATCGAGTATTTCTTGGCAATAAATCAAAGTGGTTCAAGATTAAATTTGGTAATCAAACTGGCCTAATTAACATAGCTGCATTTAAGAACTGAACAATGCTGAGAAGACTGGAAGGCCAAGATCCTTCAGGAGCAAAGAAAATGAATTCTCTGACAAATTGTGGAGCATTTATCTACATTTTCCTTCAGATTTCCGTTCCTCTCCTTGAGGAACATCACAAACTGCTTTAGCCAATTAACTTTGAAGGCTCCATTTGCTGTGTCAACTCAGTGCTGACTCTTATTTGGCCAATAAATCTTCAGCTTTCGTCTATATATAAAAATCTATTTAAGTTTGGTTCCCACAGAGGTGGGCCTTGCAGTTGTGGCACGTTCTGGCTACAGAAGGATTTCCATCGTGGGTTCCTCTCACGGGCATCCCGAGTCCTAGGTCACTCCTGGGCAGGATGGCATGCAAATGGTTAGCCCACTTTTGAGGGCCGTGTCATGCGACACGTCGGGTTCAACGGCCGCCGAGAGGTCAACGAAGGACGTCATAGAACTGGCCCGCATCCCTGCCCGCATCTCCCCTTCTCTGGAATGCACGGCACACAATGACATTGACGTGCGCTGGCTAAGCTGGCGCTTAGGTTGCGGGTTGTAGGTACCAGGAGTTAGCCACCTCGCCACCGATTTAATGCAACGGGTCTACGTGCTCGCACTTAGTTATTGGTCAATTCATGCAACTTGTTAGCCAAGGCCTTAATTCGCCTGCCTGCTGTTGGCTAAAAATAGTCACAAATAGAAACTAGGTCGCTGGAGCTTGGCAATTGGAAGCTATAAATGGGGTAAAGGATAATGATGAGGATTGATTATTTATTTTATAAATATTTTACAATAGATTTAGACATTTTTATAGTAATTTATTTCATTACTACTACTGTAAACTATGTATTTTTCAATTTATTATTATTAATTTAGTTAAAATTAGTCTATCTGCTTTGTTATTCAATAAACAATGTTGGCGCGTGCCAGCGGATTACCTTAAAATCGGGCTTCTGAATTAGGGGGGGTCGGAAAATTCTCGCTTGGCCCATTGAACGGGATTACATTACTGTGAAGCACCACCACGTGCACCACGTATTCCGAACGTGTAACAGCCACGTGTGTGTGCTCATGCAAATAACCCAATCTAACTGATGGCATACCCCAAGGGTTGCTTCTTTGAGTGTTCCCCCAAGAGCTGCCCGTGAAATTCTCCGTCCTGTAAAAGACGACCTTGACAAATAAGCGGATGCACAAATTTTCAATAAAGTTGTGGTTAGTCAGTCTCTGTTTATGTGTAAGCAATTACACAGAGAGAAAAGCTTAAGAATTTATGAAACTTTTGAGTGGCAGCCTGAGTTTTCAAAACAACATTTCCACAAGAAAACAATTTCTTTTATAAGGATATAACATTATTTGTTTGTGTAATTTATTTATACAAAAATATCATATATTAATTAACTCAACATTTCCCCTTTTTGTCACCGTGTAAAAACATTACTCTCCACATTAGCCAGCACATGTCTCGGGGGGGCTTGGGGAAGTCGGGACTTAAGCTGAACTGCCTAATTGGCACACTCGAAACTGGTTCGTGTTCTTTGCCAGCCCACACACACGCTCACAAGACATGGCTTTCCATATAACAAATCCGTTCCCTTTCCACGCAATTATATAATAAGATCTGTATCTAAGACAATTGAGCATTTATTCACCGCAATGTGCCAGCCATTAGACAGGGCAGTTCCAGAGGCATGCCAGCAAATATATAACCTCATGTGTGGGATTCATTTCCAGAGCGATGTGCATGGAAAATTCGGGGTAAATGTTTCAGTCATTGACGTCAGAGGTGTGTTACATGGATGCTAAATTTACAAAGTATTGTATTATCCAACATTAATTTAAATACAAAATATACAGAGATTCTTCGAGTGATTTAGCCATAAATAAAAGTAGATTTTAGTAGGAAAGACATTATTTTATAACTTGCATATATTTTTCCAAGAAATTTTGTTGATTTATATCTCACTTGCCACAACCCAAAACCATTATTTTTATTTGACTTATCATTTGCTTTGTTAGCTTGTAATTTGTTTACAGCATTAATGATCTCTGTGACACGTGCCGTGTAAGCGCGATTAAGCCGAAATTGGCCGCAAATCAAATACTAGAGAGCTGGGCTAAAATTAAGCACACCCAACTAATTTGATTCCATTCTGCCGAAATTGAAATCGTGATTCTCCCGGTCCGGACACCTATTCAATTACCCATTTACTGTAATGACCGTATTACAGGCGGCCAGCACTTTGGATGCACAATGAATCACTGCATTTTCATTTGCATTCATACGTACTTACGAGTATTTCCACAGCATTTCCACGGGCATGTGACACCTTGCACTTTGCGCTGATTGTGTTTGCATTGGCTACAAGCGAACAAGATTGCGCCCATGTAAAAAAAGGCAGACTGTAAAGACTCACAACAAAGTCAACGGGGAAAAACAAAGTTTGCTACAATAACTGGCTATTAATTTATTTTATTACTAAAATGTTTTTGGGTCGAAAAGGTATGAGTAATGTTAATATCAGGAATAGATTAATATTTTTAATGGAATAGCTAGGAAGAACTTTCAGTGAAAGGTGACAAGTTATTAATGAAGAACTAAATAAATTGTAAATTATTTAAT
>JAEIIL010009504.1:0-14834 GCA_018905715.1 Drosophila lini | reverse complement strand
ATTTACTTTGAACATTTTTTTATACAATAAGTAAAAAAAGTTTTCAATTATTCTTTGCGTTTTCATATAAGAATTTTTTTAAAAAGGGTCCAAAAAACGGGTTTTGAATGAGAAGACCTCCTTAATAAAGTAAAGAAGAGACAATACTTTAAAGTCTATAACATGAATGGTTACGCTATTCATCTGAACCCCTCACGATAAACCGTTATTTTCCCTTTATTAATCTCCATTTTTCCTCCTCCTTTTCCAGGGGAAATCCGCTCCTCCATTGCACCCCGCAAGCCGGAGCGCACGGCCAGCATGCGGGAGCGTGAGGCGCAGCTGGAGCTGGTTCGCAAGCGGGGTGTCCTCACTGACACTATCTCCATTTGCTCGTCAAACGGTGAGAATGTAGCTACGGATCAGGGCAAGGCATTGGCCAAGCTAACTGCCACCGGCTCTGGACTCCAGCCAGAGGCTTCTGGCAAGTCCGCATCCACGGCCAACAGCCGGACCAGCACCTTTGAGCGGACCATGCCGCAAAAGAAGAGCGAGCCGAAGATGTCTATTTCTAGCAAACTGGAGATCTTCGAGCAGCGGTCGAACTCTGGAGATGCTACGGACACAGCCCAGAGGAGCAGCCTGAAGGATTCAGTGCGCAAGATCAATAGCACCATTGATAGCTACCTAAAGGACAAGCGCGACTATGAAAATATGTACGAGTTTGTGAAGATGGGTTCGCCGCCGCCGACCACGGCTAATGGCCCTGCCACGCCCACTTCTGCCTCGACCTCAACGCCTCCGCCGCCGCCAACGCGCAGCAATATAGATCTGGCTTCCGTGGCCGGTCAGAGATTAACCCAGGCCACGAGGCGGAATACCAACAACAACATCTACTCGGACACGGCCTCCATTGCCAGCTATACGCGCAGCGAATATGGTCCAGTAAGGAACTATGGATTGAACAATAGTTTGGGTAGGTTTGGGATTTGATAGATAATCTATATATTTTCTTCATTTAAAATTTTTTATAATTTTTTAGCCAACATTCCACGCATCATCTCAGCCTCGTATGCCGGCAGCGAGGTAGGCGAGTTCGACATCTATGCTCCTTATAGCTATTACGGCAGCGAGGCAGGCGGCGATGTGGCCACGGACATCAACGACAGCGTCTGGGGCATGCCACAGGTGAGTTATACAAGTTATATATTCGGAAAATATATACTTTAACTTTAATTTTGATTTTAAGGGCAATAAGAACCGCAGCAAGGCCACGAATCGTTTGCGCATGCGCAAGGGACGCAGTGTCGTGCACAAGACCATCGAGGACAACTACACCGCCGTGGTGGTGGCCAATCACGAGGCCCTAGCCCAGGTGCTCGATCAGGTAAGTTACCAAAATCCCAACCAGGAATAAGACTAACTTATATATCTCTCTATCAACTCAAAGCTCCAGCAAACTCCCGTGGTGCCAACAGCCCTGCGTCCGCTGGCCAATGCCATCAACTTGCGCTACGAGGACTTCTCCATACTGGAGGGCGCCCAGGCCTTTGTGGTGGGCAAGAAGGCCTTCCATGCGGCACTGTGGAGTTCAGCGCCGGTAACCTTGGCCCTGTCCGCCGACTGTAACCAGTTGGGCGGCGTGGGTGGCGAGCTGAGCCAGCTGACCGGCGGAGTGAGCGACGTCCTTAATCCAGTGACCGAGTTCTGCGATTTGGTGCCCAGCTACCAGCTGCCACTGATGCCCTCTACGGAGGTGACCCTGTTGCAGGCCACTATCTCGGTGCTGCCCAGGCTGCAGCTGGAGACGCTGCAGTCGATTGGGGCGATACTCAAGGGCAAGTCGCAGGTGCTGGACAAGAGCAACTTCAACTTCCGCGGCTCCATTCCCAATCTCAGTGGTCTGAAGGATGGTAATGGCTCGAGCGCCGGAAATCTGCGGAACGTTGTCTCCGTACAGAACCTGAGCACCCTGAACGAGGAATCGCCCAGCATTACAGGCTCTGGAGAGGATGGTTCCAGCAATGCCAATGCCATGCCCGCATTCGATGATGTGATGACGCGGGAGGTTGCCTTCATAATGCTGCAGCTGGTCAATGGAATGAAGAACCTGCAGGCCAAGGCGATCGAGGAGACGCCGCTTAGTTTGTCCAATGTGGTGCTGTCCAAGGACATGGACAACAAGGATGCCCAGGCGCGTCTCTGTGTGCTGCAGGGGTAAGTTGAAAACCGCTTTGAAGTCAAGAAACTTTACTAATAAAATTGATATTTTCGTAGCAACAACAACGACGACGATGAGCCCATGGGCACGCTGTGCAAGTGCGCCCACTCCGCGCTGACCGATATGTTGCCCGCCACCAAAATCACGCCCGTTCTGGCGGACATCCTGCAGCAGGAGCGAGCCGAGTCGCTGTCCAAGGCCAAGGCCGTGCTGGAGTTCGTGCTGTGGGGTCCCTCGGATGTGGCGCTCACGGGCTCTGTTAAGGAGCGGGAACTGGCCCTGCAACGCTGGCTGGATCTGGAGAGGGCCACCGTGCTTCACGGACTAGTGCGCACCCGGGTGGAGTTGACCGTGTACGACGAGTGTCATCTGATGTTCCTCGTCCGCTCCACGGCCAAGATGATGAACGATGCGGCCAAGATCGTGTGCAGCTACCAGCAGCAGGCGGCTGCCAGCGGATCGGCCAGCCAGGATTAGTTCCAGATAGATGTTCTTCTAGTTAAACCCGAACACAACACAAGGCTAAAGGAATTATCTTAACCATACTATACGAATACGAAACTGTCATAGACACTTAGTCCATAGCGTCAACGAATGAAACATATATAAATATATTCTCAATCGCCCCATTTACGCATAAAATACGTATATATATATATCTATATAACTTTGCCCAGCGTGCCAAATTGTTTCGCGCGGAAATTGTCATGTAAAAATATATGCCTATATCAAGCGATTTGTGCAACTTTAATTAATTTGTAATCTACTTGTAAGTCACCTAATCTAAACGAATATATTTATACTTTCCTGTAAGCGTACACACGTTTGTATACTTTATCGGATTGCAATCAACTATTATATATGAGAGAGTATGCCAACAATTTGATTGGCAAAACGAAACAAAACTCTTTGGTGTTTGAACAAATACTTATACATATGAATATATATGGTAAACCTAAATAAAATACAGTCTAAATAAATGGAAACCTATAAGCACTTGATTTTGGTTTGTACTCCTAGGGTATGGTAAATTTCTATATATTATATATATATATTATTTATATATATTCTATTGCGGTTGTGCTTATAAAATTTGAATAAAATTTGTTAATAAGCATGGTATTAATTAAATAATAAAGTACCTCTAAACTTCAAGCTATTAGTATTGCCTCAAATGTTTGTTCAACATGTTTCTAGCCATATTTTCTTAGCAACATTTGCTTAACAACATTTTCTGAGCAACATATTTCTGAGCCTTTCGTCATTTTAGATTTAATACCCCGTAAATTAGAGATTAATTAGACAATGTACCTTCGACATGTTCAAGAATTAATTTATTTAACTCACAGAGCTTTGAATACCGGGTATTTCAAGGCCAGATAGTCTCAAGTGTAGCTTTCTTTCCTTTTTTATAGCGAAGTAAACAATTCCTGATTACCAAGTGCCATCAGTCTGATGCAATGGTACCCTCGCAGTCACCCGATTTGTTGAAATTGTTTGCCACAGTCAAAAGTTTGGTGCAAACTCATTCGCAGCTGATTAGATAAAATCCTATTGACGCTCTATATACATATATGTATTCCAAATATATTCTCTCATTTTTTGCGTCTCAATATTTTTGAACCTATGCCAATAGAACTGACGAATAATACTAGCGATAGTACCACTTAATTTTTATGATATGACTTGGGGTATATAAGTTACAAATAATTCCAAAAAAATTCCCAACTTGAATATGTTGAATGTTGAACTCGGCTAACATCGGATACTGATGAGAAAATGTTATATGGTAAACCTTCTTAGAATATAGTTTAAATAGATCTTAGCCTTCATTTTATTTATAAAATATATCCAAAAATGCACAAACAAGACCTAGAGTAAGGGGTACAATTCAATCGATGTGCTCTTATATTATTTGTGAGTAAGTTTTTTGTGTTACTGAATGAGTGTTATTTGCCATATGTTTTTGTTTGCAAAGCTCTCGGGAACCTGTTTGGCGCTCCCTCTCTCTGTATTTATTTTGTTATCGCCGAAATTAGCAGGAAAGCGCTGCCGGCCTTAGGAATATAAAACTAATAGACCCAAGCACTGGCATGAGTTAGTTTCACTTTGGCCGAGAGCGAGCAAAGTTCATAGCGTGGCAAAAATGCTGAAAGGGCGAATCGGTCTATATATTATTCAGTCGCAAAGAGCGGCCCTCTTTTCCGCCAGCCAACAGGTAAACAAAATTTTTTTTGTACTGACAAAAGCAATAAAAATTAGTAATTTTATCGGAAACTCAAATAAAACTATGAGATAAATATACCACAATAATTTGTCCCTATAAAAATTACTTATATACAGTATCTCTTTCGGAAAATTATTCGAAAAACCATATGGCTATGAGAAAAACTTATAATTATGATACATTCCAGCGCTGGCAGGCGAATGCGGCTGCCGCGGAGACCAGAGACGATCCGGAATGGCTGCAGGCCAAGCCTTTCGAGGAGATCCCACGGGCCAATATGCTTTCCCTATTCGCTAAAATCGCGCTGCCCGGTGGCAAGTACAAAAATCTCGAATTGATGGAGATGTTCAAGGCCATGCGAGAGGATTACGGGGATGTATTCTTTATGGGCGGCATGCTGGGCAGCCCGGCCTTTCTTATGACTCACAATCCGAAGGACTTCGAGGTGGTCTTCCGTAACGAGGGCGTGTGGCCCTTCCGGCCTGGCAGCGACACCTTGCGCTACCATCGAACCGTGCACCGAAAGGACTTCTTCCAGGGCGTAGAGGGTATAATTCCCTCGCAGGGCAAACCCTGGGGCGACTTTAGATCCATTGTGAATCCCGTACTCATGCAGCCCAAGAACGTGAGGTTGTACTTCAAGAAGATGTCGCAGGTCAATCAGGCATTTGTGCAGCGGTAAGACTCTTTTAATAAAAAAGAGTTAAAATTTATTAACTCAATTTAATATCCTATTCTTAGTATTAAGAAGATCAGGGATCCCAGCACTCTGGAGGTTCCTGGCGACTTTATAGACACCATCAATCGCTGGACCCTCGAGTCGGTGTCTGTGGTGGCCCTCGACAAGCAGCTGGGTTTGCTCACGGAAGAAGGCAAGGACAGCGAGGCCATTAAGCTCTTCAAGCACCTGGAAGATTTCTTCGTGCTCTCAGCCGACCTGGAGATGAAGCCCTCGGTCTGGCGTTACATCAAGACCCCTAAGCTAAAGAAAATGCTGGCTGCCATGGACGGTCTTCAGGACATTACATTGGCTTATGTGGAGGAGGCGATCCAGCGACTGGAGAAGGAGGCCAAGGAGGGAGTGGTGCGGCCGGAGAACGAACAAAGTGTCCTGGAGAAGCTCCTAAAGGTGGACAAAAAGGTGGCCACCGTAATGGCCATGGACATGCTAATGGCCGGAGTGGATACGGTGAGTATTTGGTTATAGAATCTCTAGAGTCCTAAATCCACTTTTACTTTTATTCAGACATCCAGCACTTTTACTGCCCTGCTGCTCTGTCTTGCCAAGAACCCGGAGAAGCAGGAAAAACTGCGAGAGGAGGTGATGAAGGTGCTGCCCGAAAAGGATTCCGAGTTCACCGAGGCCTCCATGAAGAATGTCCCATATCTGCGTGCCTGCATTAAGGAATCCCAGCGGATCTATCCTCTGGTGGTCGGAAATGCTCGCGGCTTGTCCAGGGATTCAGTGGTTAGTGGCTACCGGGTTCCGGCTGGTACCTACGTGTCCATGGTTCCCATAGGTTCTCTCACCAGTGAGGAGTACTTCCCAAAATCCTCAGAGTTCCTACCCGAGCGCTGGCTGCGAAATGCCACTGATTCTGCCGGTGGCTGTCCAGCAAATGATCTGAAGACCAAGAATCCCTTCGTGTTCCTGCCTTTTGGATTCGGACCCCGCATGTGCGTGGGCAAGCGCATCGTGGAGATGGAACTGGAGCTGGGCATTGCCCGACTCCTGCGGCACTTCTCTGTGGAGTTTAACCATTCTACCAAGAATGCCTTCCGCTCGGCTCTAGTCAATCTGCCCAACATACCGCTTAAGTTTAAGTTCACCGATGTACCAAACTAATTCAAAAAATATTGAATGGATTTTGATATTTTCTGTTGTAATAAGATAGGTGTGTGAATGTCTTTTTTTATTGTGAAGTGTATAGAATTGATAATATATTATGCTTGAAGTGAGATCTAACAATTAGAAAGCTATTCATTTCAGTGCATTAATTTAAAATCGTGACTAAATTACATATTTTAATTTTTATTTTCACTTAAAGAGTATTTTGGTTAAAAAGCTTAAATTTAACATGGTGATCTCCAAAAGAAAATGTTGCTAAGGACATGTGGAACAACATCTATAGTTGCTGGCAACATATTGATGTTGCACAACAATCTACTATGATGTTGTCACCAATTAGAGTAACTCAAGCTCTTATAGTATCTTAAATAGAGGTGTTTATCGGTTAGACGAAAGGAAGAACAGAAGGGCTGGGCCAAATTAACTTGCCTAATAAATCTGATGAAGAATATATATTCTATATGAACCAGGATAAGCATTCTTCTGCCTGTAACACAAATAAATAAATTCCTTCACAAACTAAAACATTATAAAACATTTTAACTAAATGTTCTGTTGAGTATTGTATTTTCTAAATAAATGTATATATATTTTATTACTTGTTTCCCTAAACTTCTGACTACTCGCTTGTCTTGCTGACATGTAGTTTTCAATGCCATTGACACTGACCGATACGATGCGACAAGCCATTTAATTTGTTTGAGTTTATTAAGCGCTTGTGTGGGTGAATGTTTTTTAGGGGCAGTTAAAAAAAATGACACAGTTCTATGAGTGTTCTATTGTTGCTACAATTTGTATGATAGCACCGCTTCTCTGAGCAGGAATGCTCTCATGTTTTAATAAATTAAGTGTTTCAGTTCTCTCAAACCTGTTTAGTTTTTTTTCTCTCCGCTGGACTGGCGCTATCTCTCTGCTGGTGTGGGTTGTTATCGTCCAATTAAGCCGCAAAGCTCTCACAACCTTAGGAAAATCAAGTAATTATTAGGAACGACCGCCTGCCGGAGCACTCAGTTTTGTTTTGGCGGTGAACGAGCCAAGTTCGTAGACATCGCGAAAATGTTGAAAGTGCGCAGTGGACTATCAGCATTAATTCAGTCGCAAAAAGCGGCTCTCTCGCTCAGCAATCAGAAGGTAAATAATGGTTTTAAATATAAACAATTAATCTAAAGAACTATCAGGCGGGAGTATCATGTGGTGAACTTGTCATAATATCTGCTAAAAGAAATTAGAAGTACATTCTTCTATATAGAATATATTAAAATGAATAATTTTTTATAGCGCTGGCAAACCAATGTGGCCACGGCTGAGGCCAGGGGCGATTCCGAATGGCTGCAGGCCAAGCCATTCGAGGAGATACCCCGCATCAACATGGTATCTTTGATGATGAAAATGTCCATGCCCGGCGGCAAATACAAAAATATGGAATTGATGGATATTTTCAAGAGCATGAGACGGGATTATGGGGAAATATTCTTCATGCCCGGCATGATGGGAGGCCCCGCCTTCCTGAGCACCCACAATCCGGAGGACTTTGAGGTGGTCTTTCGCAACGAGGGCGTGTGGCCCCATCGTCCCGGCAACGACACCCTGCGCTATCATCGCGAGGTGTACCAGAAGGACTTCTACGACGGCGTCGTTGGCATCATTCCCTCACAGGGCAAGTCCTGGGGCGACTTCCGCACCACGGTGAATCCGGTGCTTATGCAACCCAAGAATGTGAGGATGTACTACAAGAAGATGTCCCTGGTTAATCAGGAGTTTGTGCAACGGTTGGTACCTCTTTAATCTTATAAATTGAAGGATCTTAATACCACATCTTCCTGGATTAGTATTAGGGAAACCAGAGATTCCAATACGTTGGAGGTGCCGGATGATTTCATAGACACCGTCAACCGCTGGACCCTCGAGTCTGTGTCTGTGGTGGCCCTGGATAAGCAGCTGGGATTGCTCAAGGATGTAAACAAGGAGAGTGAAGCCCTCAGGCTTTTCCACTACCTGGATGAATTCTTCATAGTGGCCGCCGACCTTGAGATGAAGCCCTCGCCGTGGCGGTACATCAAGACACCAAAGTTGAAGCGTTTGTTGACCGCCCTCGATGGCATCCAGGAGGTGACATCGGCCTATGTGGAGGAGGCGATCGTGCGCCTGGAGAAGGAGGCCAAGGAGGGAGTGGTGCGTCCGGAGAACGAACAAAGTGTCCTGGAGAAACTCCTAAAGGTCAACAAAAAAGTGGCCACCGTAATGGCCATGGACATGCTGATGGCCGGAGTGGATACGGTGAGTATTTGGTTGATAAAGATCTAGATTCCAAATATAACTCGTGCTTGTATCCAGACTTCGAGCACCTTTGCTGCCCTGCTGCTGTGCCTCGCCGAAAATCCGGATAAGCAGGAAAAGCTGCGAGAAGAGGTGATGAATGTGCTCCCAAACAAGGACTCGGAGTTCACTGAGGCCTCGATGAAGAATGTCCCATATCTGCGTGCCTGCATCAAGGAGTCGCAGCGTGTCCGCCCACTTATCGTTGGAAATGCCCGTGTCCTTGCCAAGGACAGTGTTCTCAGTGGCTATCAAGTCCCAGCCGGCACCTATATATCCATTGTTCCGCTTCATCCGCTCACCAACGATGAATACTTCCCACAAGCTTCCGAATTCCTGCCAGAGCGCTGGCTTCGCACCCCTAAGGATGCCGAGTCTAAGTGCCCAGCCAATGAGCTAAAGTCCAAGAATCCCTTCGTGTTCCTGCCTTTTGGATTCGGACCCCGGATGTGCGTGGGCAAGCGCATTGTGGAGATGGAACTGGAGCTGGGCATTGCCCGAATCATTCGCAACTTCAAGGTGGAGTTCAATTATCCCACGGAGAACGCCTTCAAGTCTGCCCTGATCAATCTTCCGAACATACCGCTCAAGTTTAAGTTTACCGATTTGAAAAATTAATTATTTAATCTAAAATCGTATCCGAGATAAAGAGCATTTAAAATTTGCTAGAGAAATGTCTTGTAAAGATTTAAAATAAAGTAATTTAAGACAGGTACAGGTTTTGAAAAAGAGATAAATAAAAATATTTGTGATATTTTTTGACTAATAAAAAGTTGTAATAAAACCCTAAATTGTAAAATATTAGGTATTCAAACTTGCATTAAACATGTCGAAATACCTAACTAAATGTTGCTAGGAACATGTTGACAAACATCCTGAGAAGCTGGCAACATATGGATGTGGCATTGGTGTATCAGAAACAAACATTTTATTATCAAATAAATGTACCTTATCAAATCAGTATATATGTATATAGAAATAATAATACCCAAACCCCCGACGATAAGGAATAAAACACTTGGGTTTATCTACACATTTAAAGCTATTTCATTTCCAGTTTAATACACACTCAAATATATATATATTTAATGTATCTTTTGTAGATGTATGTATAGACATGAGTACACTCAATACGGTATATATATATACTTATATATGGTACATTTGTGGTAAACATTTTACAACAGTTTTACACAGTTAACAGCTCTTGGATTCCGGTTAAAGAGAGGGGCAAGGACAGGGGCAGGATGCAGCAACTATAGCTGCATTATTTTTAAGTTTAAGATTTCTTGTTGTAGGCCAATTTCAACAATAAAATAGTTATCTAGCTTGACTGGCAAAATGCTTTTTGTAGAGAGTAAATATTCAATGGAAATTCCTCGGTTTCTTTTTGTTTTCTTTCTTGAAGGTATACATAGAGATATATTGTATATATATATATGTTTTCTATATCAATTAAGTTGTTCGATTTATCGTATGTGTTTGGTCCGAATTGGATATTGAAACTTTAACAAATTGGTTCACTTGGGTTTTTCTTATAGTCCGCTCTTGGTTATCATAATTTATTTAGATGAAAAGTACTTGTTTTTCGGTTAGAGAGAGTAATGATCCAGTAAGAAGTTGTAAGTAGCTTGCTAAAAATCAATTGGAATTCAGTCCTAAGTCGGGGATATGAAGAGATTTTCTCCAAGGTCTGAATACTCATCGTTTATATAGTATTTTCTTTGTTAATTCACTGCTGTTGGCAAATATCCTCGTGGTTTAAGCTCTCAGAAAACGGGAATAAAAAAACATACACTGTTTGCCAATTAAGGCAAATATCATCTGGCTTTCTTGGTCGGGACCATCCCAAGGACGGGAGTCCTTGTCCAACCACCTCCTCTTGGCTAGTTATACATATTTTATTGTACGCAACTCTTGTTGGCAAACTGAATTTTTATGTTTATACTTTAATGCGCAATCGATACGAGGCAGAATTCAGCACGAGGGAGACTTGATATGTGCGCCGGGGTGTGTGTGTGTAGGTGTGGCAATAAAAGCCTCGCAGCCAAGAAAATGAAAGTGAAAACGTATGAAAACGGAAACGGAAAACGGAGCCTGGCTTAAATCCTAAGCCACATGTGTGATTGTGCTGCTCGTTTCGTATCTGTTGCCACGTTTTTTCCCAGTGTTTGCGGTGCGTGCGAGCGCAATAAAATTTAATTTGATGCAGGCACAAACAAAAGACCCCAGCCAGCCCCCACAAAACGGCTGGGAAAAAATTCAAATTTTTTTTTCCCCCAGAAAAAAAAGGCCGCAAAAACACTGCATAGTTCTCGGGGCTGCACAAAGCACAAAACCACAAATGCGGGCGGGACGGAAGTGGTTACAACTCCATGGAAAGGAGGATACGAAACAGCCCCCGTCACCGCAGGCCAGTTTAGGGGGAGGAAAACACAGCATAACGTGCAATAAAAATGTGCAGAGGCGGCAGTGGCGGCGTCGGCCAAAAGGACCCTGAGGATACGGACAGCCTGCCAAGAAATAACTCAGTTTCGGGTAAAGGAGTGTGTAGTCGGTGTATGTGTGTGTTAATTAGGTTTGTGTTACAACGCTTTGAAACTCAATTTGAGGTGCTTTAAGCTGACCTTTGCTCGGCTGGCACTTGACCTGCTTGGGACAGACAAGCGCCAAGGCTTGAGCCGCCATAAATTTCAACCGACAAGGACATTAGACAGGCCCTGCTATATACATACTATATACTACATATAGTATGGTATGCAAAACAGGCAAATCAATTGTCGCGTCGCCTGTCCAGGGACAGCAAATTGCCATTGCATGCAGCTTTCTACACTTTTAAACACATTTCAAACACGTCCCTTTTGGGGGATTTTATTTCCACAAAGCCCGATCGATGCTGCATTAAATATATATATAGGAAATCATAAGCTCTTCCGTACGTACATAAATCAAAATCGCTTATTGATGTCTGCGCAACACGCGGTGGCGTATACTCGATGACATAAACGTGCCGCTAAACAAAAGGGACAAAGGCAACAAGGATGGGAACCGCGGCAAGGCGTATACATACAAGTGACATCATTTCTTGCGACAACAATAAACAGAAAATACATTAACTAATATATATATGTATATGTATGAAAACAATAGAGTGTGGCCACATCAATTATGAGGCGTAACCATAAATAGATCCACCAAAACGTTGAGGAATATGCAAACCACCTCTATATTCACCAAATAGACTATCCTAGTCCCTGCTCAATACTTGCGGGCAAAGCTTGGCGTGCCCGGATTGAGCACGCGACAATAATGCGAACTGGTCACGCCATAAGGATCCCGATCCAGATCCAGATCGCCAGCCTCGTCGTCGTCATCGTCGCCGCCAGTAACCAGCTGTTGATGGAGCTGCTGCTGCAGATGGTGTTGATGTTGATGCGGATGCTGCGGCGGCTGAGGCTGACGGCGGCGCATGGACAACGGTCATTGACGCTGCTGGGCATTGCTGATGAATTCGCCGTGCTTTTGCACCTGCAAGAAGCAAGGTCACAAAGGATTTGTATTCGCAGCGGATTAACCCCGTCACTTACCACATCGGCCACAATGGGCTCCTCAATCTCTAGCCCCTGCAGCGTCTGTTCGCGGCTCAAGTGCAGCTCATAGGAGTCCGTGGGCGTGACGAACACCACGCGATGCTTGCGTGTCTGCAGCACATTGGCAATGACCAGCTATCGGGATGGAGGATGAGGATGAGGAGACGAAAGCGGAAGCGGAAGAAATTAGAATTACAGAGTTCTGGTTGTGGTTGTAGTACCCCTGCCCCGCGCTCACCTTGTGCTTGTATTTGTTAAGGCTGTCACGTGCCTTTACAATCAATAGGCTCTCGTCCGTTTCCAGCTTAAAGGATACCACAAAGGCGTGCGGTACCCACAGACTGGCGAGGGGTGCTAGCATTTTTGGCACCAGCTGCAGTGAAATCGTCGGCGCTCCGTCGCCCGATTGCATTTTGTGGGTGGGCTGCAGGGGAAAGAAAGAGAGATGAAATCCAACGTTGACAGCGGTTAGTGTTTTTAATGGAATGATGCGCTCCGCGCCCACGATGCGTATACGCGATGTAATATGGCTCGCTGGTTCGTTGGCCACAAAAGCCACCGACATACAGCACAACATCCTCTTAAATGGAGAGGACGAAGCCACCGCACACACAATGCAGCACAAACACAGTCACTCTCTCGGGCAGCAAAGTGTCCTTGCAAAATAAACAGACAGACAGACGGCAAAATGAAAGGCCAGGGCTGGTTATTTCCTTTTTTTCTTATTTCCTTCTCCCTTTTCAGTGCTGCCGCCACGTGGCATATGAATTACAACTAATTGAAAGCATAACTCAGCCGTAATGAGCTAAAGGCAACGCCTGGCTGCACATTCTCCACCACAAGGCTCTTTTTTAAAGGCTTTCAAAATACGTATATATATCGCACATACGCCGCGTGGGCCACCCTCTAAGAGAACAACTTGTTGAGCGCTTCCATTCTCATTAACTGCCCGTAAGCTGCTCTAAGCTGCTGGCTGACCAGTCTCATTTATCCGGGACCGCCTTTGTGCTGGACAATACGGATGGACAGGCCAGACGACAGACCACGCCTAAGTAGCCGGGGGGACAACGACGTTGTGCATTGAGAGGAGAAATGAAAAATTTAGCTCAAGGCATTAAGTCGACAACGAAACAAGCGAAGGGAAGAAGTCGAATCTAAAAGAGAAAGGAAGGGACTTTAAGCTTTTGAAGGGGAGAAAAGTTTTGTGGCTCTCGGTTTTGCTGGGAAATGCTAGCAGCTGTTGACATTGAATTCGCTTTCCTCCTCTTTTTCCTTTCCCTCCTGCAACTAGGGCCCAGCTGTAGTAGTCTCTGTGTGCTGTGCGTTGATGCGTGCTCTTGTAAAATCTTTTGATTTGATTTGCGGATTTCGGCACGTCGCCTTTTTGTCCTGCCTGCCTCGAAAGTTTACTCTTTTAATTCTCTGTTTGTTTTTACTTATTACAATTTGCTTTTGGTCTCCACACAGTCCCTACCGCTTTGGCCCAAATTAATTCAAATTGTGTATAGTGTAGTGGGTCCTTGCATAAATTTGTAAAGGCTTTTAGGCCTTGTTCTCTCGAGGGCGTGTGCGTCGTCGTCGACTTCGTGATGATGCGATTGTGAAATTGAATTTTTAGTATCGTCTTCCCTTGAAGTGCCCCCCATACACCCACCCACACTCATTTATATATGTATGTTAGCGGCGACAAACTTTTGGCAAGTGGCTTCGGGAAACGTGTCTCGACTGTGGTTTGACTTGTTGGAATTCAGCCTGGCTTGAATGCTGACCTTGGCTTGGCCTGATGCCCCACAGAGCTGGCCGTTGGCAGTTGGATGAGTTTTCAATTCGCCAAAGGGAAACTTTACTAATGGGGAAAAATAGATTTTAGTAGCCCACTTTTCAGCACAAAGCAAGGAATATAAAGTCCTTGAAGTAAAGTAGTCAAGGAGCAGCAGCTCTAACTCAAAGGTAGTTGCAGCCAGCTCGACTGCTTCTATTTATACAGTGCCAAGTGGTTATTATGCAAATCCAAATCGATTTGCAGGCGATTCGTGTAGCCCCGGGAATAAGACTTCCTCCAGGCAGCTCCTGCCAAAGACGAGGCCACAAATATGCGCATATATTTTGGGCTAGACACGTGCATAAACATCAACAGGCCATTCTCGCCATTTAGGGTATTTTCGGCATTTTCTTCTGCCCTTCCACCAAAGGTTACTGCCGTTGTGAGAGCTTCAAACAATTTAATCAAGTAAGCGGACGATTTGTGGCTAACACCCATGAACGCCCACCAAGCACATACACGCGGACGAGCATGTTCTGAGACAAAATGGGCGAGTGTCTTGAGCAGAATGGCGAACGGGAAATGCACGAGCTGAGCGGAAACAGGGCGTGGGAAATGCTACTACGACGATGCTCGGCATCAGCAACGGAATCACAATCAGGCTCAGGCGGTTGGCTGGAAAAGTTTCTCGTGTTTACCAGCCATAGCATCTACCATGTTATATACAGATACAGGCCAAGATATTAGCACTTAAGATAGCGATAAAAAAGGGAGCAGATCTGGGAAATTACCAAGATACCATAGTTTGTTTTAATGTTTTCAAGAGTTAAATAGGAACACTTGATGGACAGTTAATATATATTTCGAATTATTATTAAATATTAGATAGT
>JAEIIL010009499.1:0-10930 GCA_018905715.1 Drosophila lini | reverse complement strand
ATATTTGGTTACCTAGATTTTCCCTCTGATTTCCATCTACATTATTTAGCTGACTTGGGCACAATTATCAAAGAAAAAGATTCTTCCTTTCAGCAATCTGAAATTCCTCTTTTTTTACACCCAAAATCACACACATACCCACAGACACATACCCACAGTCACGCCCAAAAATAAAACTAACATAATTTCAGAAAGCAAATATGAAATTATGATTGCCTCTGACCTCCCTAACAAAAAATGAGCCAAAAAAAGTATGATACTTTCAGTGGAGAAAATAAATTGATCAGCGAGGCTATTACCTCGGATTTAGGCTACCTCACCCTTTGTCCCTTCAACACATTCGCCGATTGTGAGTTATCAAGTGCAAATTATACCCGAAAACCAACCCTTTCTAACCCCCGAAGGAAACCCGCAGAAGTCTCAACCATAAATATGTCAAAAATGTTTAGAGGAGAAAGGGGTAAAAACCGATATCCGACCTCAGCCGTATCTCTTTTTTTTTGGGACAAAAAATAACAAAAATTAATTAAAATCGAGTCGTAAACAAAGTGAAAGTTCAAAATGAAGCAATTTCAGTGAGTGCCAAATTACAGAGCGTTAAAAAAAATCCACAAAAATGCGTGTATATTTTTATGGGACAGTAGCGGAAAGGCTTAGATGCGCTTCATTTGGTTTGATCCTGGAATGAGGGATGCCATCGGCCAGCTGTCGTTGTTTTTGCACAACATTTTTGCGCGGCAGCTCGGCATTATAAAGCGATTACTATAGTTCGATTCGAAGGAGGAGAAATGGCTTCCTGTGGCCAGAGAGGTGACCGATGGCTAAATCCTGTTTACTGTCCAAAAACTCACGCCCCTGCAACAATAAACATTCAGCACGCACAAAGGAAGTGCAATTAGAGCGGTGAGAGGGGGAGGCAGAGGCTGTGAGGAGTATGAGGACAAGGTCGAGGGACAAGGGACAAGGGAGGTCCTCGCTGATTGCGCATTGTGTGGGCAGCTTCCTCTTTTAATCCCCCTGCTTTGTTTGCCCTAATTTTGTTATTTCCTAGCTGGACTCTGGTCGATATTGAGATGTTTGTGAATAGTAAATAAAAGATAAAAATAGTCATGAATAAAATAAAATTAAACGGTAAATAAATAAATGATTAAAGATAATCGAAATTAATCTAAGGTCTATGAAGTGGAAAATGTATCTATATTAAAATGTATCTCAATTTAAAATGAATGCATTTTAAAGTGCTAAAACATTAATGAGGGTAATCCCGTATTAAGCCAGTCTCTCGATTTGCCACTTCCCGCCCAGCCACACTCAGTACCCAACACTTCCACCCAAAATGAAGTTGTCAGCGGCGCGGCATTTAAATATTTCAACGGCCGCCAATCTCTGCCCATGGTCTGTATGCTGCGTAATTTAAGCCCAAAGTGACCCAAAAAACTTGAGATTCGAAACCCAAACTGCAGCTGAGACACATGAGAACAGCGAATTTAGCCAGGGTCTGTGAGGCACGCACTTTATCTATGAAAATATTCATGGCAAGTTGCATAAATAATCCGCCTAGCACTTCAAATTGATAAAGACAATTTACAATTTATACAATGCACCCAGGCCTATCTGTGTGTGTGTATGGAACGTGAATATCTCAGAGTGTGTGTATATATATGCCAGCTCACTGCCTAGACGGCTGCGAGTCGAAAAAGCGATTTAATTCAACACAAACAAGCATCAATGGCAGAGCCCCGGCAACCCAAACAAATCAAATTGGAGTCATTTACCCGTCGCCACTTCTAGAGGCCCAAAAAAGTTGGAGGTACTGGGGGTGAGAGGGTTGGACTGGAGGGTACATGGAGCTTGGGGGAAGTCAGACTTATATGCCAACGACATCTGCTTCAGTCAAGTAATAGAAAAAACAAAGGCAAAACACGAAAGAAGTTGTAGATACTCTAAAAAAAGAGAAGAAACGAAGGGCATCTCAGCTAAGTCAGAACTTTGTTTGAATTAAAATATATTTTTAAATAAATATTTAAAATATTTAAATACTATTTCCCTGATTAACTTCATGTAATGAAGTATAAATTCCTGGCTTAGTTGAGTGACCAGTTCCCAGTTCCCAGAGCCTCGTAATCGCTTTGAAAGCAACCCAATCGATCATCTGCCTGACAATGCCCATCCCAATGTTGTCATACCCCCCACCCAAGTCTCGCAGTGTAATATGCCAGACACATGCAAATATCTACATACATATAACTCTGTAAATTTGCCCGGGCGTCGACGACCCACATATGGAACAACGGGCTTAGAGACAGATACACGTACTTACGGATTGCCTAGGAGTCGCTGCCATCTCTCCCGTGAGCTCAGCTCGAGTGGAAATTGCTTTCGACTGGCAGCCAGTGAGTTGGCAATCAATCAAGTCAAGTGCCAGCCAGGCCAGTAGAAGGGAGCATTTACTTGAAATTATGAAATTCTGGCAGGGAGAACGGACATCCTGCAGAGAGAAGAAGCTCTAACGAACATGGGAAAAATTATGGCAAAAATGGGTGAATATAGTTAAATATTTTAAGATATTTTAAAATATTTTGTAATACTTTAAATACCTAGGATCTCAATCTTTAAATGTAAGACATAGTGATAGTTATGCTTATAGTTATTGAATTATTTTAAATTAATTTTTGATAGTTTAAATTTTATTATTAAAACCTTGAGATAATAAAAATTTCCATTTTTCTCTTATTAACCCTTTTTCAAATTACATTCTCTTGTTTATAGTTAAATTTTCATTATAAAAAGCATTGAGATAATAACAACAATAATTCATTTTCCTTTTAGTTAACCCTTTTTTATATCAAACTCTCTTATTTTTCTTGGTGTTCTTCACTTAACCACTTCACAATGTCGTTGCCAATTATGTTAGCAATATGGAGGCGAAGACGTGTTCCAGGTTGTAATCAAAACTGGTTACCTTGACATTGCCAATGGTCCGCGTTCAGTGCAATTACCTTGGCCAGCCAGCCAGCCATCCATCCATCCATCCATCTGTGCATCTCCGCTTCCCATTTGCCGGCCACTTGTCCGGTTGCCCATTTGCCCAGTTTTCAATATGGGTCATCTAATGGCACACAAATTGGATTAACACATTGCCGACTCCCCTGAACATCGCGGGCCATGTCGAAACATCTTGGCAATTTGCTGTAATTAAATCGCAGCCGGGACCCGCTCGTCTTGCACTTAAATGGCGCATTTAATGGTGTAATATCATTCGCGTTGCGCTTTTAATTTCTATTTATGTCTCTTGGCCGGCAATTTCTCTTAATTGCAACACACACACAGTCGGTCACAGATACGCACGAAAAGCACACGCATTCTGCAGATAGGCAACTAAGTAACTGACAACTATTTTGATAAACTGCCTAAGGCCTGGGGGCCGCCCCCAGATCGGACTTATCACTGAAAATTTGAGAAAAACAAATCCCAAAAATAAATGCTGTCAATGCCGTTTTGATTTATGCGTTTCTGTCCGAATTCTGTCCGAAAAGTAACTGGGAGTAGCGCGCTGCTTCGGTTCAAATGTTAACAAATTAAATTTTCTACTTAATCAAAATGCAGTCGCAAAGCGTTCAAAATATGAAAGGGACCAGGCCAAACATGTGTGTGTCTCTCCGTGTCTCTGGTTTATTTTTGGGCGCAAATAAACAAATTTATCAGGCCATTACATAGAACACACACACGGTCGGTGCCAGCCTTGAGGTTTGAAGTCTGCAAATATAAATAAATAATTGCCTGGCACCTCGGTAACCCCACTGGAGTGGAGTGGCCTCCAAGGGAACGTGGTTCCTCGGCAGGTTGTGTGTTCTTGGGTGCAATATGGAAACTCTTTGAGGTCACTGGGAATGGAAATGGGAATGGGTAATTGAGGAAAATTAAAGGAAGCTTCTCTAGGAATTTAAGGAAATTGGGTACATTTTTCAAGAATAAATAAATACAAGAAAAATATATGTAAGGAAATTATATAATGCTCAAACTTAAAGTACTAGCAAGTTACCTTACCCCCAATAACCACATTTTATTTCGTTTCTATATTTTTATGGTTTCCTCGATTTGTTTATTTTAATGGCTTTGTAACGTTTGCCATTATTTAACCGTAAAGCAATTACCTGTTAAGACATGGCTTGTCCCCTGATAACATTAAAGCCCAATTAAATGTTGTTATTTAGAAAGTCGAGACTCTAAAAAAATACAAAAATAACTCCAGAGAAGCAGAAGACGAAGGCGAGCGAAGAAGTTCCGTGGGCAACACTTGACATTTTGCCATTAACATAAATCATATTGGCTTTAACAATTCAAAAAGTCAAACAACAAAAAGCTGAAACGAGTCGAGGGGAAATGCGGCAGATCAAGATGATGATGATGATGAAGGCATTTTCAACAGCGATTCGCCCTCGCACTCCTCTCACCAACCATCTGCAGCAACGACTTTTCGCATTTTCCATGCAATTTTCGCAGAGCCAAAAGGTCAGTTCAAAAGTAGATGCCAGCTGGAAGATGTGAGATTTGAGATGGGCGATGGGCGATGGAGATGAAGCGATGCCGTCTGGGATCGACAACAATAAACATCAAATGGATGGCAGGCAGCCTTTGGAGCAAGACGACAGGCAACAAAGCCAGCGAAACCAGTTGCTCCTGTCGACTTCCTCCTGAGCAAGGGAGACTCCTTATTGACTCCTGAGTGGCCCCGGAGCCAAATCCCGCATCGCATTTCCCAATGCATGACATTTGGAAGCAAAGACGAAGCGGAAAACACGACTGCCCAAGAGATTTTTTTAAAATAAATATTCAAAGGGTAGGTAGGACTTGAAGTTCAGGCTTTAAACATCTTGAAATGTAGCTTAAATTTAAACATAATGATATTATTAAAGAGTTTTTAAATTTATAGAAAATATAAAATATATATATATATAAAGTTATAAACAAACAAACATTTATTAGTGAAACTAAGAAAACAGCCACGATTGCAGACACTTTCCTGTCTTTCATGATATATAATTTCCCCTTATACTTTTTCCTAACCATTTCCTTAAGATTTAAAGGGTGTCTGCTACTCGATCACCTTTTTTTCTTTTACAGCCACCCTACGGCTAGTCTTTTCTTGGACCAAAGCAAGTCAACAACAATATGGCAAATTATGGCACTTCCTGTTGACCTTTGCCGGGCCCAGAGGATGGGAAGGTGAACAGGAATACTGTGTCTTGGGGTTAGCCGGTTAAAGTCGCACAAGTTATACAATTACGCGCCAATCAAGGCGAATTTTCCTGGCAATTAGGATCGAGCTGGGAAATATCTTTGAAGGCGGGCAAGTTTGCGGTGGGGAGTCTGGAATCCAGAGTGTGGAGTGTGGAGAGCGCGTGATAAGCATTTTGATTTATGCCATCGGGAAGGCAGCGCTCGAGTACACAAGCAAATCCATAATTGAACACGCCGCTTGGCTGCTAAGTAACTAATTTTATGGCATATTAGCGGACCATTAATTATGCCGGTGTTATAAATTTTAATGTCGATTAATTGCTGCCAAAACATAGCAACACCACCGGCGATCTGTGTTTGCTGACCCAACAACAAACATTGAACACAACAAGCGCTTGTAAGCTGAAGAAAAAAAAAAACGAAATAGAGAAATAAATAAATAAATAAACTAAAGCAGACAACAACAAACAACTAACACCGAAAGTCGTCATAGAGTTGTTGCTGCTTTGAATGTTTTGTGAACATTATTTTGTATTCCACCTGAACAGAGACAGAGTTTGGATCAAAGTAAAGCGGTGAATGTATAACTAAGGCTAAAATATTAGCACTTTCGCAGTATTTTGTATAAATTTTAAATAGAAAACAAAGTCAAGAGGTAATATTTATATTAAATTTAGTTGTAAAATAAATTACTTACTTTTGATTCTCAATTACAACATATAACTTTATAGGACAATCAAAGGGCTGATATTCTTTACATTTAAGAGAGTTAAAATATATAAATAATTTTAAAAATACTTTACTATTTTTTGAGCCTTAACTGTAAATGCTGGATATATATGTGCGTGTCGATTTGGATGGCCAAAAAGGCTTCCTGTTGTGCGTGGGCCGCTGATGTTGTCGCCGGCCAAGCTCGACGGCAATGTTGCCATGTTGTTTCCACATTGCGATGTTGCTCAGTTTCAGTCTCAGACATCACGTTGCGAGCTGCACTGCCAGCATCGTCATCAAATTGCCAGCACGCGTCATAAAAAAATGAGTTTTTTGTAGAGGAAATGCTACAAAAAATATGGTGGAGAACGAAGCCAAAATTACCTTTAAAAAGTGGAACAGTTAAGAGTAGGTCAAAATCCATAATAATTTATATAAAACATATTCTTTGATATTTAATTTGATAAAATTTAAGGAATCTGTAAGTTTAAATACAGAGTTATTAATGTGAATATTTCTTTAAACATCTAAACACAACTTAACACCGTTTTTAATATGCCACAAATTAATCTTTTTAGCTGATTTTTTAGACCTCTTTAATATATTCCATTTTAATAAGTCCAATCAATTAATCTCGCCTCCCAATAGTAGGGTATCTCTGTTTATAAGCTGAAATTATAAGCGCATAACTCTTATTTGGGTTATTTTGATAGTGAGCGAGCCGAATGTAATTTATGCAATTTTGATTGCATTCGGTGAGTGTTTTTAATTTGATTATTATGGTATTATGGATATATACCAGCCGAAGCAAAATCAGTGGGGAATATTTATGAGGGGCTAAATCAAAAGCGGAGCTACCTCTTAACTGGCCGTCTTTGATTCCGATTTGGAATGGGAATTGGAGCCACAAATGTCACATAAAAGTGTCAACAGAGCTTTGAACTAAATTGAAAATTTATTGGTTTAAGCCACCTCCGCTCTCTTTTCCCCTCCTTGTTACACTTTTCCCACCCACATCATCTCATGATTCCATTTTCAGAGTTGGTTCAACCAATTTGTGAGGGGTTCCTCCAAATTTATATAATAATAAAGAGCTGTAACAAATGCCTTTTGGCGGCGTTTCGGTTTTGTAGTTTTTAGTGGTCAGCTAATGAAGTGTTTTTAGTTTTATTGGCTTTTACCCCTTTCGATTATCAGTTGAGCAAAGTGAATACGCTTATTGGGTTACAAATTAGCATAAGGTACGTTAGATCTGAGATAATTCATGGAGAAAGACTTAAGCTAATGAAGAGATAACATGGGCAGGTGAAGTTGAGCTTTATAAAATTTATTTGACAAATTTACTTGTTTACAAATGTCTACTAATGGTACTTCATTAAAATTTGTACATTTAAATGCATCCTTTAGCTTGCTTTAAATTACAAAATATATATAAATAATTCCAATATTTTCCGGACTTTTTTTAAACCCTTAGACAACCCCTTATAATTAAGCATATCTGCAAAAGTTGTGCAAGGTCAGCAGCTGTTCATTTATCCCCCTGCAAAAAACTGACGACCACGCCCCATACTAAAATACCAGAAATTATGATTATGACAGCTCTGCCTGCCGACAAATCTATTTCCACTGCTCTCCCCTGAAAATGTCAAGGAATCAAAATCTATAATTTTCCGCGAAGCCTGAAGAAGGAAAATTCGCAATTCTTTGTTCCGTGACAAATTTATAGACTCCGATTTCGGGGCCAGCCCCGCATTGTGCGATGCAAATTTATGACAAAACATTTCCACACCGAAAGTGTGGAGAAAGGTAAACAATGGCCAAAATGCGAAAAAAAAATCAGATCGGGTTGGAACGCGCCTAATAATTTAATTATGATTTTCATTTTTCAGCCGGGAGCATGCAAAATTTTCCAAATTGCATGCATATTGAAAATTTTTAAAACCAGACAAAGGCAAAGGGGTTTCGCAGGCAAATTTTTTTCAGAGAACAGAGAGGTTCGCTTCGGTTCGGTCTTGAATTGGGTTGGGTTAGGGGTTGGTCTGGTATGGACGACATGTGTGCCAGTTCCAGGAATTTCCTCGACCCGACAACTGTCTGCGATCTATCCATCAGATCGGTTCAACTATCTGGAGCTCTTTTAACTATCGCACCCACGCGATAGTGTCAATCAAAAAACTGTTCAATATTGCACGCTGGACACACTCCCTAGTAATCCACATTCCGCTGACTGAAATACCCAGTAATTGGATACAAGAAAGGTATATTCGGATGTAAAGAAATATTTAAAATACTTAATTTTTAAGTACTATTAAGACTTTATATTAGTTGAGACCAAAGGAATGTTACTTATTTTATAAGTGGATTTGAATTTGCTTTTTGAATTTATGATTATTAACTGAGAAATGCTTTTCATTGGTAATTAATTCTTATATCTTTTTAAAAACTGTCTCAGGTCTCAAGGACTGAGTATCCTTTTTTCCCAATCCTACCCAGACTATATCCAATACAGTTTCAATTAACATTTGTCTCAATTACACAAGAGAAACACGCAGTCGATGTCCCGCCGGTGATAAGAGAGGAGCGGAATGCAGGGCGGAGAAATAGGAACGGAGAATTGCTGTCTAGGTAGCTACCTGGAAAGGTTAACTGGTTTTTTTCCATGACTGACGTGTGACCAGCGGTCAGCCGGAATGGAGTGACCAGGAAGGAAATTGAATTAGAACAAAAACCCCGTCGAGGGTTCCATTGGATGATGATAATGACGCCGATGGCTCTGGTCAAGTTGCGTGTCCGCCTTTAATGGGATTTACGTGCTAAGCGCAATTAGATACGGAGGAAATAATTTTGAAGGGGAATAGAATTGTACATTAAATAAAATAAAATTTGATGCTAAAGATAAAAAATAATTTCGATTTAAAGAAAACTTTAAAACTTATTTACTGATCTTGGAACAATTTAAAAAGAAAATGAATTAAGTCGAAATTTCTCCCATTGCTTTATTAAATTAAAAAAAAAATATGTTTAGAAATATCTACTCGTATTAAAAATCATATGATTGTCTTTTTATCCTTTCTATCAATTTTGAGTACAGTTTTTCGTTTGTTATCGTTATCCTAGGGATTGTCAATGTTTACACATTCAAGTGGTTTTTGCATAATTAGCATATTTAATGAGCTGAAACTCTTACGATTGCATTTGGGTTTCTATTTGGTCTCTCTCTCTTCGAAAAAACAAATAAAAATTAAGTGAAAAAATCGAGGGAAAATGGTACCATTGATTAGCGGCGGAAAAATTGTCACAGTCCCAAAAAAAAAGGGTTGCAGCAAACGCACCCAAGTACATATGGCAATGTAATGAAAGGGTTAAGGGGATTTACCTGAGGGTTGGAGGGGGTCATTTGTCATTTGCATACGGAGCAGTGGAAGCTGCAAACAGGATACTGCGTAAGTCCTAGCCGGATTTGTTCGCATAAATCACTGGGTCATGGATGGAGATCAACATTTCCATTTGGTCTCCTGGCAGATGTCGCCCGAATAAATTAACAATTGGTCAAGCCATAAAGACCAACTAATGTGTATCCAAATCAAAAATCAAACACGAAGAATGCAAATTAAATTGGCAGCAGGCAAAGAAATGCACTTTTGTGAAGAGGTTTAAGGAGTAACTACAAAATTATGATAATTACAAAATAATTGCTATTGAAATTAGAATACGAATATTTATTTTAGGAAGGGAATTCTTATTAGTTTACCTTAAATAAAAATTTTTTAAATTACTTTTAGTAGTTTTTCCAGTTTCTAACTAAGACTATTTTCAAAAAACCTTTTGTATAAAAATCTCTAAAAATTTTCTACAAATATTTCCATCACAAAGACCTTAAGTGGAGAGCATTTTCAAATAGTTTCTGCCCCTTTGGCAAATCGAGATTAATTCTCGGCTGTAAAGCAATTTGTTGAACAATCTCTGTGGCAATATGCTAAACACGGCACTCAGTTAGACAAACAAGGACCCATCTCCCCCGCATTATCCTTCCGCTCTTAACTGTCGATTAAGCCCAGACAAAGCTCACACAGTTGCATCGAGTGTGCAATCGATACGTGATGTGGGGATATGCATTGCAGTCAGTAAATGGGAATCGGGCTGTGTTTTGGGCCAAGGTGTTGGAGAACGGCCAATCAGGCTCTAACAAAAGCCCCCAACAAACTGAGAAGGGCAATGGTTAGAGAGGAAAGTGGAACCGCAGGATATTTGCATGAATTGAGATAAGCTGGATACAATGACTATGGAAAATTGAAAACATATTTCAGACAGACAGCCAAGATGGCATAGAAATTAATTCAAGCAAAAGCTATTTGTGCATTTATTAAAGTTTTCTTTATAAAGTTATATGAATTATACAGTCTCATAGATAAATATTATATTCAATTCGTTTATCATAGTTTTCAATATCTTTTGTATTTATACTTCTCCGCTCAATATCAAAATCCTGACAAGTAAGAAATAATAACACTGATTGAAATTCCAGAAATTGTGATTTTTCAATCAGCTTAGATAGAGATTACGCCAACTGCCTCCGTCTCGGGATGCAGTCACGGAAACTTTAATTGAACGCACTACGCCGCAGAACTATGCGGCTTCATGACCTCCCAACCACCCAACCACCTCCCTCTCTCCCTGAAATCCCCTAACTCCGACAACACAAAGAGAAAACAGTTCACTTAACCAGAAAGCAACACGCAAGAGCAACTCAAGGCAGCCGGAGGCGGACAAACAGAGACTCACGACCAGAATCAGGATGAAGCCTGGTCCCTAGAACTAACCTTCCCCCTTTCACCCAAGCCGAGAAAATTCCCAGCTAGGACCTGGCAAATAGTGAAAGGTTGGTAAATATAAAGACACTTTGAGAAATGTAAATATAAAAACAAGAAAGGAAGCTAACTTCGGAACGCCGAAGTTTGTATACCCTTGCAGATATTAT
>JAEIIL010009490.1:0-17671 GCA_018905715.1 Drosophila lini | reverse complement strand
GAAGTGATTGATTTATTCATTTAAAAATAGCGACAATAATCATTATTTACGGTCCCTGCTCAAAACACTGCAATATTATTTCAATAAAACCTCAAACAAATACCTTTATACATATAACCTGTTTAATTGATTAAAAACCTATTCAGATTTTACTAGTTGTTGCCTTGTATATATTTTAAAAGCTTTTTATCATTTAAAATATATGTCCTGTATTAATATATAGTTTAATTCAAATGTTTATATAAATTTCCCTAAAGTTCTTCAACTGTTTTTATTATTTTCAACTCATTTTGCTCCACTGCTCCTGGCGTGTTGGACAGTGGTGCAGCGGTGGCGCATCGCAAATCGCAAATCGAATGCGAAACGAGCGTAAATCGTGACCAGCAAGGATCTGCTTAGTTTTCTTATTAGCTGCGATTACATTTTATGTTTGTTGTTGGGTCAACATGGCGTATACTTCACTCCACTGGGCTGTGTGTGTGTGCATTATGTACAGTTTGTACGCTTAACCAAAGTCGCAGTTGTTTTTCAGCAGCTGCACTTGTTGGTTTTGCACTTTGCTGGCAACGATTTCTTGCCGCTTCCTTTTTTCCATCTGGTTTTTCTTTGCTATTTATTTTATTTTACTTTTTTTTGCTGTACGTGGCCAAGTTGCAAAATGTCGAAAGTCGTCGTCGCATCTAATATGTTGAAAAGCAATTGGCAGGCGTTGCTTTGCCCGCTTTTCCCCGGCTTTCCTTCACCTCGTGCAGCTTTTCCTGCTTGTCTACTAATGCGCTGCTGTTGGAATTTCTTCATTGAGTACGTGCATTAAATTTCAAATCACAAAGAAAAATTCCTGCTCACTGGCTGGCCGAAAATTAAATGCATTTCCAGCCGTTGCATACTTGCAGGCGCGCGCGTTCGACTGTGCGGCAATTTATGTGATTCCCCGAGCTCGAGCTCTTCTCCGCCATTTCCGTTTTAATTGCTCGCCTCCTGATTTGTAAGGGAAATACTCGTATGGTCGCATGATTGCGGAAATCAATTTCCCGAGCTTCCATTGCCAACCGCAATCGGTAGACAAAACAAAGAGACGTTCAACTGCAGCAATGCATATCAATTGCAGCTGACAATTTCAAATAGAAAACGTCTCAGCATGCCAAAACAAATGAATGAATAACAACAAGGACGAGCCTGAGGAGCGCAAAACAAGGACACTGAACGCTGCCTGTCATCGACAAAAGCGGCAAAACAAAGTTTTGTGGAGGAAAAAAAAATTTGGAAAAATCTGCAATACAGGAAATATTGATTACCCTGTAGTGCCTTCAAGTTGTAGTCCCTGAATTCTTAAAAATATTTAAAGTTCAGATTTAAAGAAGAGTTGAATAAGGTGGGTAATTTGATATAAATTTTATATTTCTCTTTCACTTACCCTGTACTTTATAACTCTACCATCTCCTATTATTTCTATAAAACCAAATATTTAAAAATTACTAAATTACACATTTTATTTAACCTAATATAGTTTCCCAATGCTTTGTACAGGGTACCAGACAACATTGAAATGTAACTGCAATTGAGTTTCGACTCCCTTCTCCACCAAACCCACCACCAGTTGCCGTCGATTTGCTTTTCTTTTCTATTATTTTTTCCATTGTCAACTGTCAATGAGTTTTCAATTGCCGCCAACTTGCATGTTTGAAGATGTCCCTCCATTGCAGCCAGCGAAGTCCTGATCCGCCAATTGGGTTTGGTTCTTGCTTTTGACAGTCTTCCAGGCTCACTCCCCCCCCCCCCACCATGCCGTTCTGCTGCCGCCACACCCACTTAAGCCCCCTAAAGACCCTGTCATCGACAGTCCTTGCGGGAGAGCAGCTAATTCGCTTGTTTGTGGTTGCGATGGCAAAAAGAACAGAGAAAAGATGTCTTTGTTTTGACAGCGGTGAAAAAAAGGAGACCTTAGAGTACTACGGAGGCGTGGCAGGCGAGAGGATTGGATGGTGATGATATGACCAACCTTCAGTCAACTCCCGATATCGCTTTCCCATCCAAGCAAGTGTCATCGAATGATAAATGGTCGCGAATTTGTTAGAATATCGCGTGATGGCTGGCAACTCTTTCCAAGTAGGTGTTGAAATAGGGCGTCGACACGCCCTTTTCTATTTAAATATGAAATGGAAACTAGTTCGCTAGATGGCAATATGTTTGAAAGGAAAAAATCAAGTGTCTTCAGGAAACTAAAAAGAAGGTTCCAAAGATCCGATTCAATAACAAACTGAGGAATATTGCATAATTATTTTATATTTATTATTTATTTTGAAATAAAAGAGTCGTACATATTTTTTAAAATTTTAAGAGTAAGTTTTACTATTTTTAAATGATTAAATTATTCATTCCCAAATCCATCACTTTAGTAATGGAAAAAGCAAATATTATGGAACATTTCTCACTGCTGCCTGCGGCATTTACTTACCCCAATTCAACGGATATTGGCTAAATTTTGCATAGATATTTCCGCAGCAGCTGTGCCAACCTGCGGCCAACATCTGCTTCTCCCCGAAAAGCCAGAACGAGCACGGAGGCCTACGATTGTAACTGCTTATTGTTTGCTGCACTCGCATTTCCAATTCCCATTTCCAAACAAATGAAAGGCTGAAGGCAGCCCGGTGCCGTGCAAAAATTTTCAATTGAAACCCATTGATGAGTCTATATCTTCTTTCATTTTTTGTTTTTGGCTTTCGCATATGTTTGTGTCAGCAGTGCCAGCGGGTGGCCGGCCGCCCACCATTTTCCAGCGAACTGGGGCAGGAGCTCGGTCCGCAGCACCCTTTGTGTTGACATTCGCGGAACGGACGCCCACGTAGAAGCAATTAATTGGAAAAAAATGCGCAAATAGAGTGGTCCCGAATGCAGGACGAGACAGAGAGGGAGAGAGGGAGGTCCGTTCCCCGGTACCAGGTGGCTTCTGTTGACTTAACCTCCATTCCCGCAACCATTTTCATGCCCATTTTCATGGGCATTCTCGTGGCGAATTTCCATTGCTTAAAGTCTTTCGGTGGCTGTCTTCCTCAAAGCACAAAAAACATGACTTGTCTTTCTGAAATGTCATTTGTTGCTGCTAATAGCCGAACATTTAGCATGTTTTTGAGCTTCATTGGGGGTATAACTTGTCTTGGGAGAGTTTTGAAACGAGGAAAATATCGGTTATGTATAAATATTGGGCTTGCTGAATTCCATCCAAGTTTTATTTGAAATTTTAATTTTATGATAGTTTTTCGTTTGCATCGATAACAATTTTTACACAACCCTTTGACAGATCACGGTGCACAAATGAGCTTGAATCTATTGATAACTTTCGATATAATGTTGAAAACATTCGATAAAACGAATTTTCTGTCCTTAGAAAAGATTAACTATCAAAAATAAAAGAAAAATATATATTAAAATTTACTTTGAGCTAAAATGTAAATAAAATAATTAAATATATTTACATATTTTAACTACCTGTTGTTAAAAAGATTTATTATATAATTATGTATATTTCTTAGGGTATTACAGCTTCCTTGGTTGTCACAAACTTTCCTCCATCCAACTCCTTTGGCCAGGGGAATGCAGTTTGCCGATGGAAGTGGGTAAAATTAGCGGGAACGAGGGCGTTCCCCGAACTTTTCGTCGCTGTCAATGGCTTTTGTCTCGTGGCGCGCTAAAACTTTTCTAATTAAGTGGCAACGCCGGGCGGCACGAATACGAAGGGGGGAGAACCAAGGATCAGGGGGCGTGGCCGGGGGTTCTGGCCACTTGTCCAGTTGGCCTACGAGAGCGGTCGCATTACAATAAACTGTTATGGGTGGACTTTTAATGACCAGCCGGCTGCCTCTGCCGGCTCCTGCTGCTTTCCTTGGCTTTTCTCTGTTGCATTTTCCTCGAAGGGCGTTCGAAAAACAGGGGGCGTGTTAATGGTTATCGCTGTTGTTGTTGCGGTTGGCCAGCATTAGTTACAAAATGTCGTTAGCCAAATTATTTGCCATGTTGGCGGAAAAATTTTTATGGTTTTTATCAGAGGAATGAATGCCGGGGATTTCGGGGGGCATTTCCAGAGAGCCTTGCACGACGACTAATTGCAGTTGAAATTTTGTTTTATGCGCACGCGGCACATTAAGTTTTATACGTTTGTATGTTCTCGTTGTTGTTGGCCAGCGGGAAATTTAACTAGCAAACTGTTAAGCCTGATAATTAACTTGAGCCCAGTTACGGTCACCGGAAATATGACATTAGGAAAGTGCTCGAAAAGTGGGCGAAATCTTATCACCACAATTTTTATGATGCATTAAAATGATTTTAAGGCCTGAAATCTGGCTGGGGCTTCTGAGAGGCTTCTGCAGGGATTAAAAAAAATATTATTTTATGTGGTTTCAATCGATGAGTTCTCATTAATTAATTGATTGCCATTAGGGGTGTTGAGTAAATAAGAAGATTTATGTACATATGCATGTCATTCCGTCTTTAAAACAGGGAAAAATTAAAAAATAAGTGAAGTTATATTAATAATCTTCGGTGAAACTAAAGATATATTACAATTTAATTTTAATTTATAACCAAATTTAATCTTTAAGGCATTCCTAATAAATTTCCTGAAAATGTCGACAGCTAAAAACAGATGATCCCATACATTATTTCATATTTTCAGTCATTAAGAATTTTTCCATTCGACATTTGGACTTTTCAAATACCGAATGACAAGAAAAACGGAACTCAAGGACCCAGGCTTTAAGGAAGCAATAAAAGTCAAAGGGTTAATCCCCAAAAAGAGCAGGGTTCCCAGCGAAAGAAAAAGCAGTTTCAAACGAGTATTATTTGTTTTATATTTTTAATTAAACACAATATCTTCAAAATCATAGATGGCTTATTACCCTTTCCTCTTAAATTTTGAACTTTTTGTTAATATTAAGAATAGGATATATAATCCCCGAATCATTTACTATTTCATTGCCATCTTTCATAAATATTCTACCTCATGAGATGTAAAACCTTTGCTTTTTCTATAACACTTGACTCTCTCCGATTGTCTATCCAGCCTCGGAATCGGTTGGGATTCGTAAGCCAAAAGCTTTAAATATTTAACCGCTGCTGCATACGGCTCCCGTTGTTGGCCTTTTATTGCCGGCGTTCCTGGCTGGCGAAAACCGCATGCTGTTGTAGATTAAGCCGCAAGACTTTGCCAGAAATTCACTCCAATAACAGCGGCACATGCACATGCAGAAGGAGCTCTATTTATAGTTTGATGTTGGATTTTATTTGCAGTGTTTGGCCGTTTTTTTGTTGGCCCCGTACCACGATTAAAGCCAAAAGGTCGGTCTCTGTGTGTGTTGCCTGGAATTTATATTATTGCATGCCGGGGACTGACGCTAACCCGGCTCGAATTTCCCCCGAATTTTCCAACCTTTTGTGGGGTTGGCTTTTGTGTTTCGGAGGAGCGAACAAATCGCAACATTACAGCTCCATGCTGTATCGGTTTTTTTATTGATATTTGCGGCATACAATTGTTGCGCTCTTGCCGCCTGGATTTTGAGTTTGTGTAGTACACCTTTTGGCCTTGTTAACCCCCCAGCTCAAAACTCTGTCTATCCGTTGGCCTTTCGACATATTTATGGGTTCAGCTCGAAGTAACTTAATTAAAGCCCGCTCACCTGTCATGGGATCATCCTTCAAAGGGCTCGTTGAAAACAGTCGAAAAAAAAACAAGGTGCTTGAAAAACTAAGAATAGATTTTCATAAAAATATAGCATTGTCTGAACTTCAATTTTAATAATTTGTATTTTACTGTAAGAAGTTTTTAAATTGTAAATTCCGTCCCCTAAACACATATTTTTTCGCAGTGCAGAAACAGCAATTTTCAGGCCTGGAAAAACGTGCTACCATTCGATTTTTTGCCAGCTTAAAAAGTCATTCATCAATTAAATCGGCACATTCATCAAAACAATTTCCTCTCATGTTGATGTCAACATGGCTTCACTGTGGTGACGTCAACCGAGCACGTGTGAGGTGGACTACTGTATGACATATATGCCTCTGTATATATGTGAAATGGGCCTCTGAGTGACTTTTGGCATTTCATTAGTCCGGCGACGGATTATGAAGGGCCATGAATGTCGAATGTCGAAGGGCTCCGAGGTCAACTGTTGTGGAATTTATTTGATTTCTTGACCAGAATTGATGGAGAGCCTTGTCAGATGGTGGAAAGCAGCGAGTGGGTTTCATTGCAACTTATTGAAACTTTAAGTTGCGCAAAGTACGTGATGTGAAGGAGTTCCATTAGCATGCCTGGGATCATTTTTCATTTTGTGTTTCCGACAAAGAAAAACTTGTTTTCCCTGCTTTTTTTTTGTTCTGTATCCTTAAGGACTTCACACTTAATTGCTTTTTCACGCCTCTCGCCACCCGGAAGGAATATTTAATACACCCTGACGTTCCGCCATTGACGGCGGCCACTGACAGCAGCTGTCAGCTCAGTTTGTATTCACGGCGAAGACAGCTTCTCCTCCTTTCAGCCACCCAAAAACGCCTCCACTAAAATCCTGCCTGCCCCCTCCCCGTCCCCGTCACGTCCATGGCCTGCAAATTGCTCATTTCAAGGCTAATTTGTTAGCATATATAGACACGAGCAGAGACAAAAGGTAGTGGCACAGAGAAAAAAAATCGTTAATGAATGCTGAGATAACTGAGAAAATGAGCTACTATCTTATGGGGCTAATAATAAATATATAAAAGTTAAGGTAAAGTAATTAATTATGAAATAAATAAAAACCGTAATAAGTTAGAAATAAAATAGTTATCCCATATAACTTATCTCAGTGTAAGCCCCGCAAAGACAGCGCATAACTTGTCCGCCAAGGTGGACCAAATTTGTCAGGCAACAGATGCACAGCCACCCCCAGAGCCCCGAGCCCCGCCTTGCACTTAATTACAGCGCAGTGTCAGCTAAATAAATTTATTTACATAATTTTAATTAAACAAGCAAACGGAAACTGTCACCCCGAAAATCAGCCTGTCTGTCAGGGTCAAGCATGCGTCCCCCTGGACTGTCAGTCAGTCACAAGGTGTCGGTGGTGGTAAGAGGACGTCACCAATCTCCAGGCATCCAGCAATCCTGAGGCCATCCTGAGGCTTCTTTTTTTCTGGGGGTGGATCTGTTGCCAATTTTGGCGTGCTTAACGATATAATTAGATTGTTTTGTGGATGGCTCAGTTTTTTTGTTGCTCACCGACTGTGATTTTCAATATGCCAGAAGGACAGGTGACTTTCAGCCCCCTTCCCTTTGCCGTCTGATGTTTCCTTTCTCTTTTTTTGTGTGTGTGTGTTTGTGGAAGTTGCGGTAAATTGGGGTGACAAACCTCATTAATTACAAATGACTTCATTTCTTTTGTTTAGCGAGCATTTGGGGGATTCCCATTCAGCGAGTCTCTGAGGTGTGAAGTGAGTGTGTGTGTGTTGTGGGTGAGAGTGTTGTGACAGCTGAAGGGCAGAGGGCAATGGATACTTTTCCATGGAAATGGTAGCCAATTATCATGTTGATGGGAAGTTTAGTTGGACAAAAGCCTTGGTGGAGGCGCAAAAATGCCTGGACTTTTGGGGATGCTTAACGATATAATGTCATAGGACTTCATGGGGTCTTATAGTGGTATCTAAATAAAAGCTTTATCACAGATTCCTTACCGTATTAAAAGCCAAAGTAATTAAATTTAATTATAAATTAATTAAATTTTTGTTAATTCAAGTTAAACTAATATTAAATTGAATTGCTCATCTTGAACCTTTCCTAAAAATATCCAAATTAGCTTCCTGATTATGACTACATTTTTTAAACCATTTATTAAATTTTGTATTTTTTCATTTCATTGGAATTTTGTAGGTTCTAGCAAATTCCATTTGAAGATTTCTCCCAAAAAGCAACAATTAAATATATACAATATTTGTATTCCTAAAAGAGCGAAAGAGGAGCTCTCTCTCTCTTTTTCTTTTTGGGAGATGGGGGAAGGCTTTTAGCCAAAGTCCCAAGTTGCTTATAAATTGTTCTATGGCCGCCAAACACATTGCAAAATGTGACAAATATGCATTTGGCAACAATAAATTTTACGACCGCAGTCGCCGCCGAAAATATATTTCACACAGTCCCGGCCGGAGTCTGGAGCTGGAAGCAAACTTTGGAGGCGGGATGGGGCGGGAAGGCGGGAAAGGCGGCGGAAATCCGCCAAGGGAATAACTCCATATCCATATAAATATAAATTAGCATATTTTGCGGCGCCAGTGCGGCGACAACTGCAATTTCTCTCCATGACCAATTGTAATTAAATTGTCGCGAGGCCAGAAAAATGCACACACACGCACGTTACATACGAGTGCAGTGCACAAATATAATTGCTAGATTTTATTGCTGCCTTGTTTTTTTGTAATTCAATTTGTCTGATTTATGCCGCCAGCTCAATCACAATTTAAAATGCCAAACGGCCAGCGTTCCGCTGATTTGTCGGCCTTGTTAACGCCAATTTATGGTCGATGCCTGATTATTGCCAATTAGCTGGAATTGTGCTACCTCTGCCCCAACCCAGCAGCCCCTCGGCCCGCCCCTTTCGCCAATTGCATTCATCCCCAATCGCAGGGCCACCTAGTGCAGGCTTCCACAAAAAAAAAGCCAACTAGATTTTGAGTGAGTTACTGCCGAAAAAGCGAACACAAAAGGCGCATGCGCTGCCAAAAACTATCTCAAAAGGGCAAAAAAACAACCAAAAATTTCTTGAGAGCAGTTTTCAAGAATTTGACTCAAGAGTACCTACTCAATTGTGAGTGGAAATAGTAAGATTTATTCAAGGAAGTTCTAGTTTTCCCCCCTTCTATCATGTAATTAGCTAAAAATTAAAAGGCAGCATCAAGAGTTACCGAAGCCAATCAGATCTTTTCGAAAAGTGTCAAGGACAATTGATTCAATTTTGGCCATATTTAAGTGCTATTTTAATAATTCTAAAGTGAAGCTCTACTTAAAGCAGGCTGTCGACCGGCTTTTTGTAATCCAAGAAATCAGCAATTGCCGCTTTTGACCGCTCTTTCTTCGACCACGAAGTCTGCCAACCGAGAAATTTTCTTTACAATAAAAGTATCATCATTTTAAGAGGTTACTTTTTTGGCCACCTATACTCTTGTATGTGTTCAGTCAGAAATTTTGTACCCCAACAACAGACGATATAATTTAGATCATTGCCTTTGTTTCAGTGTTTTAAGATGGCATTTTCAGGGTGCAATAAAAGCGCGAGAGGTGCGAGATTTATTAAAAACTTTCATTGCACATACATACACACATAATAGTTAAAAAACACATATTTAAATTTCGTTTAACGTCATAAATGATCTTAGCCACGATATCTTTCATAGAGCAGCTCGATTATAAAGACTAAAGTGCTTAAAAGCATACCGGCCATGAAAAAAGATATACAAAATGAGTAAAAGGATATGGTCAACGGTTTCCACTCGTTATCCGTGTCTGTGGGCAATTTGGTAATGCCATATACTTCCCGATACTTTTGGAAACCCATCCTCAGCCATTTCTGCTCGAGTCCCGACTCGAAAATCCTGTAAAAGTAGTCATTAAAAATAAACCTCATGGGCGACCTTGGGGAGATGGGCAATCGCAGGAGGCGGACATCTGAGCAGAGCTTTGGTCCAGCAATAGCGAGTTTTTTGGTCTTTAGACGCTCCTGATGCAACCGAAGTCCCCGCCAGTTGGGCGTTCGAGCCACACTGACAACGCTGTCGTTTAGGTTTTGTAGGTTCTTAAAGACCGTATTGTGATCCACTAGATCTACTAGATCCGCCAAGGAGCTGGGCATGCGATTGTCCCTGAAGGCCTGCAGTATAGTGGGGTCTTCTGTGATGATCCGTAGGCCACTGGCTCGCATCGATTCCACATCCGTGATCGGCGGATAATAAAGTCCCGCTGTTAAGAAGCTACTCAGTATAGATCCACAAGCACTGATGAAGATCATCAAGAACAGAAGTAAATAGACCTCTATTATCTTGTCCGCCAGAGGCAATCGATCCAGTTGACCTCCAGGCAGGGGTATTCCCAGGTTGAAACGCAAGGTGCTGAAGAACGCATCCACCAGCGACCGACGACGGTGAGCGATGTACTTAATTAAGAACACCAAAAGGGCGGCGGGCAATGTGAGCAGGTACACTCTGGGATCAACCACCTTGTCGAAATATCTGTTGGACGGAATCTTCCGGCGGTGCGGCACCAAGAGGCAGATTTGCGTATCCGACACCACCGGACTGAAGATGATGCTGTCGTTGACCACCAGATTGGCCACCATGTCCACTCTCTGGTCCGCCTGAAATATGTCATAGTTCGAGTTCTGCTTTTCTCCGATGGGAAGAATGTCCATGCTGGCGTTGATGAAGCGCATGAACTCCACCATCAGTGTGCCAATGGGTCCGGACAGACTGATGTTTCCCCCTCTAATCACATCCGCTTGTTCCGTTGAGTTGTACTGTGACACACGAATTAATATTATATTTTATAACCGAGCTTACTAGACTTCTGTCCCGCAACTTACCCAAAAAATAGCTGGGAGATCGTTGGCAACTTGAACGGAAAATCTGTAGCCCTCACTTCGCACCATTCTATTAAAACTTGTTCCTTGCCTAACCCTTGTCACTGTTACATTTTTTAATTTATAATATGTCCAGGTCTCGACTTCGGACTCGCCTCGGAAAAGGAGCACCACACGATCGATCCTGACCTCAAAACACCAGGAAAAGAACTTCCACATCTCGTCTATTGTCACAGGCCGTTTTTTGTTGCCTTGCGTAACGTAGAGGAAGCTGTAGAAATGTCTGCCAGTGGAGAGTTCCGTGTCGTTGAGATCAGCCAGAATTGGATCATCAAAGCCGCTGAATAGGGTGATCACCATATTTTCACCCTTCCCATACCGATGATTAAGAGGTCCTTTGCCTGAAGCAACCGTATAGATCGGCACTGCGAAATTTTCCATTAGACGTTGCTCGAGTGAAGGCCTGAGATAGACATTTCCCGTATAGGGGATAAAACTGTAGAATCCCAGGGCGTCGTTGATTCGATGCACAACCCCAAAAAGGAATTTTATGTTGCTCTCCAACTGCTCATTCGTTTCTCCGATTTCAAGGGGAATCTGTAGCTGACTACTGACCAGGATTGGGCAGCTAATAAGGATGAGCAGCAAAGTTGGTAGGTAAAAAAGTCTCTCCATGGCTGCTGATTCTCTGCGACTGTAACTTGGCTTTTGCATTCTTCACTTTATAGGAGGAAATACTCAAAGTCCTTGTTTGCTTTGTTATTAAAGGACATTACTTTTAACAATGCTACTGGGGTCCGATTTAGAATTGCTAATAAAAAACGCTCCAAGTGCTGAATTTATTCGAAAAATTCTTTATTAAGTGCTTCAAAACTGTTATTGCGATGACAATTAATTTTTTTTTATAGTTTCTACACTGATAAAAAATTCAGGGACTTTAAGTTATGGGTTTGGTCTAAAGGCAATTTAAAGAATCCATTTAGTTCTGGAAGCAAAAGGCAGAATTCTATATATGTAAAAGTACCAGTACTACTATTAGTACTATTTTTTAATAGGAATGGAGGAAACCCACAATATCAACAACACCATTTATTAATTGAATATGAAACAAGAGAGAAAGCTAACTTTGGCCAGACAAAGTTAGTTAGAAAATTAGATTTCTCTCTGACATGTCTAGTCAAATTTGCCTGTTGATCAAGAATTTATATGATTTATAGAATCGGAAACTAAGGAGCTTGTTTGCATAGAAAATGTCTAAAATATATTTACTTTACGAATGCCTGGTTAAATGCCAAAGATATTAAAGGTAATAACCATATCCATTGCCGATATAATTAATTTCATGATCAAGCTCTAGAGTCTAAATGGTATTAATATCTGGCTTTGAACCGACTTTATGTATTTTAAGATATCAGTATTTTGACTTATTAATAATTACATCATTTTTTTAAGTATAAAAAGATGATAATTAAAGAGGTAATTTTTTTTTTTTGGGAATGGCAAACCCTTGCAGCGGTTATAATAACTTTGGTAGGAATTGACAACAAAGTGAAGGAGAGGAGGAGCGATTAACTGGCGATTCAACCTAACCATATACAAAAATGTTCTCAGTCTAAATTCGACTTAAATAAAATAGTTAGACAATAAATTACCTAGTAACTTAGTTTGTAAAATACAAGGTTATTGAATTTTAAATATAGCAATTAAATTTAATTGTGATATTTTTAAAAAAGAACAAATAATAAATTTACAGTCAGTTTTATTTGCTTACTTCCTTGTTCGAAGTTCTATAAGTAATGTTAAAAAGACAAACAAATTCATAAGATTATAGAGGAAATTTATGCTTCGTTGCCCAAACGATTCACCAGCTTCTAAATATTTAATGGATTTCCTGTAGTTCCTGTTTAAGTACAACTCACTCTGCTATAACGAAATTGTTAGGGCGCCATGTGCAATAAAATAAAAAGCAAAACGCAATTAAAACTATTTCAGACGACGCCGTCTCCGCCGCATTTGAGACACATGCAGTGCGCAAATGTTTTGCGTAATTGCAGTTTGGGGCTCATTAAAGACCGGAGCCAGTTTAGCTGACTCTCCTTGGGGGTTTCCTTTGCTTTTCCAGCCGGACACAGCTGGCGTGCGAAAAGTGCCAAGCGGACTTAACAATGCGTTACATTATTGTCCTCCCGCGCGTCGAGTCCGAGAAAAACATTAAAAATCCATTGCACAAAGCTAGACAAATAGACGCGCACAATCGCTAGTCAAGGAGTGGGAGCATTTCCGCCAGACAGACAGATCGGCTGTATAACATATATATGTGTATATATATTCCACCTTCAGTCGTACATCAGGCCCTCCTCTGGTCCTCCGAGTGGGTTGCTTAATTAATAAATTGATTGGATTGTTTTCACAGCACGCGGTTCGGTTGCCAGGGTTATTTTATTTCCCAGAAATGCGTATTCCTTGGGCATTTGTTTAGCGATTTTCTAGATTTTCTAGCAAGTCACTTGAGCTTTTTGTAGGAAAGGTTAATTTATTCAAAAGGTTTATATATATTTACTGGATTTTTTTTAGGTAATGTTTAAGTATTGTTTGAATAAATAAATACATTTAAAAGGAGTAATATAAATCGTTTAATTTATAAATATATCTTAAGGACAGCTTATTCTGAAACTTATTTAATTTTCAACCAAATATACGGCTAGGAGATGGTATATTTTTAAACTTAACAAATTTTTTCATGTAAATTTACCTTATTATAAATTGTTGTAAATAATAAAGAAGAGAAAAATAGCAATATTTTTTAATTACAGTTACTTATTATTATTATTATTTTAATAATCATAGTTAAATTAACTTAAAGACATCACCATTGTCTCACATTTCTTTTTCCTCTCGAGAAAGTTTTTCCAGTGAGCATCTGGTTAACAAATTAATGAAATTTATTAACCGAATAAACACTTTTAGAGTGCTTTCATCTTTATTCTTTTGAGATGAACATGCAGACGACCCCCTGAGCTGCCCTCTGACCCGGTTGCCCCTTTCCTAGCACCCTTTTTGCTGCTATGCCGTTAACTGCTATTAAGCTAGCCACAAGTTGCTACGCGACAAGCCAACACAGACACGGACACACATGGGAGTCGCCTGCCTCCTGCCTTGTTATTATGGCCAACAATTCAACAGTTATCCTTTGGCTTTCCCCTTTTTCCCGCTTTTACGAGCGCCACTTGAACCCGTTTATTTTGCATGTGTGTTTGCCGGTCTCCTTTTTTGTTTGCTTGTTTTTCTTGGTCGGTGGCAAACACATTTCACATGTCGCCATTGCCGTTCTGCGCACTCATTTCCGCTTCCTGTTTTGTGGCCAAAACTTCAGAGCCACAAAAAAGGTTTGTCCCGACTCCGAGCCCCGACCCCCTTTTGACAGTTTTTAGTACAATTTTCATTTGTACGCCACGGCCTCGTAAATCATGCGCTGACACGGCTAGCAAAATTGTCGCTGCAGTTCATAATAAAAAGATAAGAAAGCAAGTCCTGAAAGGACTCGGCGGCAAAAACACCGAGAAATTCTACAGCATTGGAATTTCCAGCGCAGAAATGTTGCCGCCAAGGGGAAGAAAGGGAATCGCGAAATAAAATTAATAAACTCAAGTGAAGACAACTGGCCAGATGGAGAATTATGTGGGGAATTCCATAAGTAATTGAGTTCTGGACTGGGATAAATGGCAGTTATTAATTCTCATAATATAAGATTTTAAATATTATTTACTTATGTAACTTTTATCACAAGTTCATGTTCTCCCACATTCAAGTGCCTAATTGTGAGAGAAATGCAAAATACTCCTCGTTAAGCCATCTCATTTACGTACTCCCGATTCATTCCCATATCCCTTTCGCTGGCAGGACTTTATGCAACGCAGCTTAGCTTTAATTATGCATTGCGACATGAGGCGGCATGTTGAGCTTGCCCCCAGACACCGGCTTTATCCTGTTGGCGGCGGAACCGCTGGTGCGAAGTCCGCACTAATTAATCCCTTTACGACTGAAACCTATCAAAACACAAGCTTAACTTTTCCAATAAAAATAACGACGACACCGCCGCAAAAACAAAAAATAGAAACGAAAAAAATACCGACGAGATGCGACCGGGAAAACCGCAAAAAGCAGAAAGCACAAGGAATCTGCTAACTTCCTATGGCCAGGAGTTAGCTTTACACTGTTAAAAAAGGAGTAAAGACTAAAGAAAAGTCTCTGCTGGGTTAAGTTTTACAAGTTTATGTAAACCAATCAAAGAATATTAATCGTAAAATATATTTAGGTGAGACAATTATTTAATTTAATTTGTATTATTTTTTAATTATATTTTTCCCAAAGTGTACCTGACACTGAGATGCCGAAAGAGCAGTAGCCTCTGTAGACTGGGGCTCCCTCCAGCAGCGACATCAGCGACTACAAGTCCCCGTCCGTGTGTCCTTGGGTCCTTTCCTGGCTCAAAATGCAGCAAAAGTTGGCGCACTAATTACCAAGGATTAGTTTCATATTTGTTTGTCAACAGCGGCCAAAGCGGAGTCCTTGCGGATGGAGCGGGTGTGCCCCCTGCAACTCGAGCAGCTGCTCGTGGCTAAGACCGGCGAGTGTCCTCCTGTCCTCCGACAAGTTGGCAAGATTATTTATGAGCTCAGCTTTGGCCAAGCGGCGAAAAGGAAATCATGGCAAAACGGGAAGCAACGACGTTTAGCTGCCTTCGTATTCATAATGAAATTAAGTCGATTGAATGCCCTGATTATATTCATTCCATATACATACCTCTGAGTTGGCCAAAAGACCCTCGGCGGTCAGTGGCAGTGCGTAAATCCGTTGCGGGCAAAGCAAAATAATTCAAAAGGCGAAAAAAATAAGTGCAGTAAAGTGTAGGTGAAGTGTGAATACACTGCCAACGAATACATATACTTCAAGGATGCCTCAACTTGGTGTTTAATTATGTTAAGTTATGTTATCGATTAGGCAGTAGCTTTCCCTGAAATCGAATTGTTCTTTAAGGCCCTCGCCCAGACACATAAACTATATATATTTTCGATGTGGCTCCGGCATCATAACAAACCCATAGTACCTCTGGCATGTTTATTATTCAGGGAAAACGTATTACCCGGACCCTCCTTCGCACATATAATCAGATTGCAGAATGCAGAGGGCAACCCTTGACCAACAAGGCACGGAGTTGGGAAAAGGATAAGAGCCCAGGACCAACCACCCTCGAATCGCATGTCTCTAATGTGATTGACCCTTACGCCTCGTTGCTGGCATAATACTTGTGTTATCCCCGGCTGGCAGGGAAGTGCAGGACCAGAACAAGGGCCACGGCCAGGACCAGGACCAGGACCTTGCCTTTGCTCCCATGTTGGTCATCGTGGGCTTCAATAAATTATCACGCCATATAAAGCAATTAATTCCACAGCTACAGCTACAGCTACTCCCTCCCGTCCACTTCCTGCAGCTCAAGGGTTGTTTGTGTAAAGTTTTTCCATATTATTTGCTTACAGCCGGCTTCCCTTTTCCACTTTTTCTGCTTTATTTTCGGCCGGGATAAATAAGCTTTTAATGGGGTTTAGCTCTTGTTTGTGCTAATTGATATTTCCTGCGCCAACGTCACTTTCTTCATAATTCGATTTTCAATGTAGTGCAAATTTTTCAATTATTTCTACAGCACTTTTTTAGTGTTCCCCGCTCCGCCCCTTTATGGCCCTGCAAAGTGGCTTGCAAATTACTTTCGCCTTCAGTTTTGTCGCCGGAAAGGAGGACTCACAGTGGGCTTATGGCTCCTGGTTATGGGTCCTGTCATGCAAGTGGTCAGCTTGTAAGTTTGATTGGCTTTTCCTTGCGGTTGTCTGACCGCTCTCGATGGCACTGCAGCGTAACAATGTTTTGGCTGGAAATTAAGTTTTGTGCTCCAGTTTGCAGGAACATATTCCTGGTATTTTTTTGTTCGGTTTTTATTTTCAGCTGCAGTTGCAGGATGTAGTGAAAGTGTTTTCTTGGCCTGGGAAACATCACTTGATTAAAAATAATACTTTTTGGTTACAAAACTTGTCTCTCCTTGGAATTTTTTACGTACAACAGAACATTTTTGTGTCATTTTTGAGCCGCAACACCTGAAAACCCCTTTGTATATTGAGCCAGCTCTCCCCTCTCCTCTCATATACATGTACTTTCCTGGTCCCCCGGCGACCCAGTTAGGTTATTTTATGCTCCATTGACACAAGTTCACTGCCATTTGTCGCTGGCCAGTGCAAAGCCATCAATTTCCCAGACAACAAGGCTAGAGGGCCGCGCCTTTGTTTAAATTTTGGCAAGACATAATAATTTTCCTACGCAACGCCGTCCCACCATTATTATTATTATTTGGCCTGGCAAAATAAAGGCGTGTGCCGGCTCTCTCCTTGGAGAAATGGTTGGGAAACAAAAAACCGCCCGACTCGGCCCCATAAATTATGCTGACAAAATGCATTGCCCACGCCCCATAATTAGTGCGTTAATAAAGACAAGAGCCGAAGTTGGCGGCGGATGGATGGACAATAGAATCGGATAGTTTTATTTATGTGATTTGCCGTCGCTGCAGCGGAGGCGATCCAATAAAATAGCCCAAACCGGCTAACGGCTCTGGCTTGTTGTCGCAAACAACGCCATAATAATGTAATGAAATTTATGATGCGCATTTAATGTACTCCTCGTCCTCGCGCGACAATAAACGCCAGACTCGCTGGCCGAGAGGACGACAAGAAGTTGGACTTCCACTGGGGTGCTGGAATGCGAATAGAATTGGAACCATAGCAGGGAATACATTACGAAAAATAAATGAATTTTGATATATATATTTAGTGAGCTCTTAAACAAATAATGTTCTAGCGTTTGTTACTGAAATTGCTATAAATTTATAATTAAATAAAAATATGTATAAAAGAATGCAATGAAAAATTGATGGACTAAGTATAAACTTACAAAAATCTATTAGGTCCTAAAGTCGCTTGTAGGCTAAAACTATAGCATACTTTTAGATACAATTTTTAAAGATTTTAAAACGCTGAATATCTTAT
>JAEIIL010009482.1:0-19624 GCA_018905715.1 Drosophila lini | reverse complement strand
TATTGTATAACAAATGTTAAGCAAGCATGTGAGTCAACAAACTTCACAGTAAATTCATTCATCTTACAACAATCTCAATAACGCCTTAAGTACGTGTTTATTAATTGCATAAATAAGATACTCGAAATGCGGATAATGGGGCAATAAACTGGGCTGCTACCACACACAATTCAGCATAAGTATTGTCACACCTTTAGTAAAACACTGTATTCAATGTCATGAACTTCGTGTTGGGTCATAAAACGCTAAAACATATACAACTTTATTTTCGGCTTTTTGTTTACCTTTCGGTTTCGTTTTTTTTTCGGCAGCTCCTTAATTCTACAGACGAACCACACCGCCAATTGAAATGCCAAAACGTGTGCACATGACACCCACACACACACACACACTCTACTAATAAAGGGGAAGCGATGAGACAGGCATTGCAACGCTGAAAAAAAGCTCAGAGCTTGAGGCAACAGGTGCCATTATGCCCGACTTCCGTCTGTTATCAGGCCAAGAGAGCCAACAAAGGCAGAGAGCAAAAGGTATGGGAGCTTTCCGGCTAATCCCCGCATAGAACAGCGGACGAAAACAAAAAATAAGTCAATGGGAACCGAGGCGCCGCTTAGAGACACCTATATATAAATTAATTGGCGCACAGAATATTTGCGACAGTCCGTTAAATAGTTCCGTGCTTAACGGGTTTTGTTGGTGCTCAGAACAACCTATAGTTTGTGTGCAAAAGAAAATGTCTAAACTCATATTCGTAGCCGTACTTCTGTGGTTATCCAGATGCGGTCGGGCACAAATAGCTTGTGAGTTGACAGGAAATTGTGTTTAAAAACGAGAAGTGTTCTATCTATGTGTTGTGGTCTAAGCAATGTTATAAATAAATAAAAATAATTAAATTTAATGTATACAGAAAAAAAGAGCAAAGAGCTTAAAAAAATAGTGTTTTGAAAATACCTAGATAATATTCAAATAAAATTGTATCTTTATCGAACAAATATTAAATATAATTTGAAATTCTTATATTAAATTATATTAAATATTATATTAAATATAATATAAAATTCCAAACTCACCTGTATAATTATCCCATTCACTGCCATACTCCCACAGTTACCAATCAGCCTTGCACGGTGAGAAATCCCAAGATCGTGGGCGGTAGTGAAGCGGAACGCAATGAAATGCCCTTTATGGTCAGTCTAATGCGTCGTGGTGGTCACTTCTGTGGCGGCACAATTATCTCAGAACGTTGGATCCTTACGGCGGGTCACTGCATCTGCAATGGGCTGCAGCAGTTCATGAAGCCCGCTCAAATACAGGGAGTTATTGGCTTGCACAGCATCAAAGAGTATCTCAATGGGATTGGCAACGGTCCGGATGCCTTAAGAGTGGACTTTAAGAATATCGTGCCACATCCGAAATATGACTGTAATGATGTTAAGCATGATATAGGTACGAATCACAAATATATATAATATTTCTACAAAAGTCTGAAAATATCTTTGTGAAAAGTGTATCCTTGGAACACTCTCATTTGTATCTCCAAAATAGTAAGTGTTCTATTTTCCCATAGCCCTACTCGAGTTGGTGCAGCCAATCCAATTCAGTGCCCATATTCAGCCCAGCTGCGTGGGATCCGACAAGGGGCACCGCAGCTTGGAGCAGGAATATGGCACCGTGTCCGGCTGGGGCTGGACGCACGAGAATCAAGCGGAAAACGATCGCTCCGATGTTCTGCGCAAGGCCACCGTCAAGATCTGGAACAACGAGGCCTGCGAGAGATCATATAGGGCGCTGGGCAAGAGCAACACAATTGGAGACACACAATTGTGTGCGGGCTATGAAAACGGTCAAATTGATTCGTGTTGGGTGAGTATCCACCTGGAGGACAAAGCACAAGTGTTATGTTTTCGGTTTGTTTGTACTTACAGGCGGATTCCGGTGGACCGCTTATGTCCAAGGAACATCATCTGGTGGGTGTGGTGTCCACAGGGATCGGTTGTGCACGTCCAGGATTGCCGGGAATCTATACGCGTGTCAGCAAGTACGTGTCCTGGATGCAGAATGTGATAGCGGGCAGGAGATAGCTAGTCGGCAGCGGGACAATCAATTATTGTGATTCAACTGTGATATTAGTGGTTTTAAGCTATGTGATTTTGTTAATAAAAGTTTACTATAATCAAACTTCTCTTTTCTCTCACAACCGCCATATTCCAAAGTTATCGATTGGTAAGACAATCGATTCTGTTGCGAATCCTTTTTTGGTCTTTAGTATTAATTTGGTATTTTACGAAATATATAAATTTGAAAAATATATAAAATGTATTTTAATTTAATTATTAAAATTATAATAAATAATAATTTTAAAAAAATTAATTTAATAGAAATAAAATACTTCAATTTTAATTTTCACTTCCCTGTGGTGTGGTAATTTTCTAAAAGTCACACCTGGTCACACACAAATGTTTCTGACAACAAAAAGCCATAAATGGAGGAATCCGCTCTAACAAAGTAAATATCTTCAATAAAAACCATTAAACCATTTAATTAAACAATATTTAACCAACAGCCAGGCCATTACGGAGCTAATGCTCGAAATCGAAGGCCAGAAAGCCACAATCAGTAGCCACAAACAAAGCGAGCGCAAAGTCAATCCTCTGGGCAAAGCCAACAAACGCTTTTTGGGTCGCACCATTAACACTGTTATTCGTCATAATAGGCGGGAGAAGGAGCGCACACAGGCTAATTGCCGGCAGAAGCTAAAGGATCTGGATGACATATACGAGAGAAGAAAGTACAATCAATTTTACAACAGAGATGCCAGCAGTAACCCTCGCAGAAGTCGGAGCAGGAGCCGCAGTTCTAGTAGAAGCTGCAGTAGGCGTCGTGCAAAGAAGTCCAAAAAGCGACGCAGCAGAAAGAGAAGCAGCAGCCGAAGCAGCAGAAGTCCTAGTCGCAGCCCCAGTCGTTCCCATCAAAGAAAGAAAAACAAAAAGAAGACCAGAAAACATAGAAAACCGTATCACAGAAGCAGGCGCCACAGCAGCAGCAACAGTCGCGATCGTAACTCTTCACCCACCGTAGCTTTACCCCCCGCCGCTCCTCCACCCTCGGAATTGTACTTGGAACATTCCAAGCAAATGGCTTTGGCCGTGGCCATGGCCTATGGCCAGGTCCTGAAAGCCAATAATCCTGCTGCCAAAGATCGCGAATCTTCGCCCATGAGCGATATAGTTAAGGAACTCATGTCCGATGGAGAGGAGGAGAACCCCAATCAAATGGACGCCCTCTCCATTTCATCAAACGACACAGCGGATAATGTGCTTACCATTGATTTAGACTCGAGCTCAGAATCCCAAAACGATTCCTTAACGGAAAGTGAGTCGGAAGCCGCTTCCAGCTCTGGCAGCTGTATAGCTCTCGATCAAACGGATAACAATAATAGTGATATAGAGATAATCGAATTCCTTGTCGATGAAGAGGAAAAGGTACCTGAGCCCGTTAATAAAAAGGAACAGGTGAAGGAAAATTCCGCGCTTGAATCTGTGGACCTGACTGAAGATTAATTAGTTAGGCTTTAATTAGAATAATTAACGTAGCCGAACATCACAGTTTTTCACATACTTTTAAGTATGCAGTCATCCTATTATTTTGTAACAAATATACAAATTATAAGCTCAACAATTTGTTTATTGTTATTTAACCCTTGCAAGAATTATGTCATAAAGACTGATTTAAATTCTTGTAAACTGTTATACATGAAAATTGTAAAGGAATTGAAATGAAAATATGTTTCGTTTGATTGAAATATAAAAATTATAATAAATTATTAAAATAGTGAAATATTTCTTCACAAGACTCCTATAAGAACTCAAACGCCGCTTGTGCAGGGTATCACGTCAAACTGTTGCTCTCTCTGACCGATTTCTCCCACTCTCGCTCTCTCTCGCCACCTGCCAAAACAGCTGATTCTTTATTTACCATTTTCGATTGAAAACGGCAAGAAAAAGACGTCAATTAGGAGCAACAATTATCAAGTGCAGCAATAATTAGTCCCAAGCCGAAAGGATGTTCGGGAGTCTGAAGAAGAAGCTGAGCAGTGCGATCCAGGAGGGACTGGTTATTTCGGAGAATCTGCAGCAGCAATATCGCCAGCGTGTCAGTTCCGGGAACGCGGGAAGTAGCCAGGCCAGCAGTGTAACGACCCCCACATCCTCGAGTGGTCTGCCCCCACTAGGTCTCAACGAGAGCCTGTCCTCCAGCAGGAGCAGCAACCTCTCCCTGAGCTCTGCTTTTCAGCTAACGGATGGGATACCAACGCATCTGAATGTGGCGGCGGGCTGCAGTTTGCTGGCCAAATACGAAGATGACTGGCAGCACATCCATGTGGCCAATGAGGAGAATGCAGAGCAGGCGGCAGCGATTGCAACACAGATCGCCGGAGTCCAGCAGAAGGCCAGCAACCAGCGCAGGGTCGTTAGTGAGCTGAACGCCAGTCTGGCAGGGATTCCCACATTAGTTGCCCAATTGCAAGCCAGCACGAAGGTGCTGCAATCTTTGGAGGATATGGGCAAGCAGCTGGAAGTGGAGCTGGAGAAGCTAGAAGATCTGTGCGAGGAGTGCGAGCTGCAAGAGTTTATGCTGGAGCAGCAGTTTCAGCTGTCCCGCCACAAGCAAAAGAAACTCAATGAACTGGAGCAATATCGCCAGAAGGTTGCGTCGCAGCATCAATCCAAGATCCAGGACCAGGAGCAGCGGCTGCTAAAGCTGCAAAGGGAGCGACAGGCGGTCTTCGACGATGCCTTCCGCAACGATATGGAGGAGTACAAGCAACACGGCCAACTGACGAGTAATTTCAAAGTCAAAAAATCCATCTAATACATAGAATTAAAAGTTATTTTCTTTGCTTGCAGAAATTCAAACGAGCGGCAACAAGTTGGCCTTGGAGGAAGTGGTTCTGGAACCCAACGAGGTGGAGGCCAAGGATGCCCTGGAGCAGTTCCTAAACGGCTGATGGCTTCTTAAGGCTTTTAAAGTCGAAAAAGACTCCCATTTTGTGCCTTTAAGTGCAATTTAAAACGTTTACAACGGTCTGGCAACGCCATCGATGTGACAGCGCTGCTGCCGACAGCCTCTGCGTTTTATAAACTTTTTATTACATTATAGCCTACTCGTTTTTATTGTATACAAACTTAAAAATTAGATGACCTGTACCTACATACATATTTTTTATGAATATATATATTTAAATCGTCAAAATATAATCCGCCATGCTTTCGATTACGCGATGGTAAGTTCGCGCAAGTCGGCAACTCTGGTTCCGCAACAAGAACAACAACATCTTTGGCGATTAAAAAACATCAATAAAAAAGTCTTAATTCCACGCAGCTTACACCTGTCGCAGCTTTCGCTTCATCCCGCTCTACCCCCCAAGTTTCCGTACCCCTTCCTCGGCGAGCTCGAGCTTATGGGAGCAGTTGGATCAGCGCTCAGACCAAAAATCGTCGACATGTCTTCCAAGCAAGCGAAATTCGTCGAGAACACGGTGGCCAGCAACAAGGTGGTTATCTTCAGCAAGACCTACTGCCCCTACTGCACCATGGCCAAGGAGGTGAGAGCATGCTGGGCGAGACCTTCAAAGGTCGCTTAACTTTATTAATCTAATCTATTTGTGGTTGCCAGCCTTTCCGAAAGCTAAACGTAGAGGCGACAATCATAGAACTGGACGGCAATCCGGAAGGGAATGAGATTCAGGAGGTCCTGGGCGTGATCACGGGCGCCAAGACGGTGCCCCGCGTCTTCATCGATGGCAAATTCATTGGCGGCGGCACAGACATCAAGCGGATGTTTGAAACGGGAGCCTTGCAAAAGTACTTTCAGTGAATGTAGCGATCCTTAAGCATGCCCAGCTACTTTTTGTGTATGTACCAAAAAATTAGAGCACATTTTTTTCTAGTTAAATGTTCAAAGTCCTAAAAAACTTATTTTAAAATGCTAAATAAATTCTTTTCAATTGTAAAATACAGTCTGCTTATAGGAAAACTAAGAACCAAGGGTGCTACGGAAATAGGGGGAGTTTTTAGGAGGTTTTAAAAGATAAAATAATCTTTAATTTACTTAGAATATAGGGGCTTAATAATGTAAATTCAATGCAACACCAGAATTTATGTAAGAAAGTTGTATTTAATTTTATATTCTTTCATAAAGCTAAGGAAACAGCTGTTGGCCAGAGTTGCCATCTTTAATTTTTACAAATACAAATGCAGTTTTGTTAGAAAAATTAATAAATAAACCATTTTTACAAGAGCTTACGTTTTTTTTAAATTTAGGTTATTACAGGTGATTATCCAAGAATTTAAAAGATTTAATAAATTATTGAAATTCAAAGCAATATCGATAGCTCGATTAAGAACAGCTGTTTGCTAGTCGAACACAAATGGTGTTTTGTTGTTTTTCTATTTTGTTTGTTTAATTGTTGCTAATTTTGTTATTATTCATTAGTGTATTTCCATAATGTCGATTTTAGTAAGCGGAGAAGCCTCCGAATCCGATGAAGAATTGCAGAACAAGCACAAGGTAAAGCTGAATTATAATAATAAACATTTTCTTATAAAGCTAAATCGGTTTTCATGTCAGATTTTTGCCGCTGAAGTTCCTGGAGAAGCCACAGAGGAGGAGGACGATGACGAGGATATCTATGAACAGCGCAGAGGCAAGCAGGTGAACAGCACCACGGCCTCTATCTACCGAAACAATCTGCTACAACGGAAACTAAGTATAACTTGGCTTAAACCCTTTATCGGTCTTAAATAAATATATTAACATTTTTTCAGTTGAAAACAACATTGCCATTTGGCGATCTCTCACTGCTTTCACCCGCAGCTTCGTGATGAATGCTTCCAAGCAGCTGGTGACCACCGACCAGATGCTCATCAAATCGCAGCTTAATCTGCAGTCTGCGCACACCTCCCTGCAGCAGGCCCAAAGGAATGTCCAGGAACTGCAGGCGAGGATGGGAGCTGTGATGACAAGCAGCTTTCTGCCACACATAAACAACGTCGAGAAAGCCGTCTGACTATTCTATCCTTATATTTGTATTTGCCGAGTTAAACGATCAAATTATATGCTAATCTTCAGTATCGGAATTGGGCACATAGGCCTGACTATTGGGCGAAGGCTCCCGAGGGACGTAGGTGTTCTGAAAGCATCGGGAGAAAATGGTTCGCACTTTGGTGGGGCGCTCCGGCGACGGGGGTATGGTTTCATCCTCATCGGAGGGCATCTCCGGAGGGGCCGGCGTATCTTCAGAGTTGTAGAAGCACACCTCTGTGCTGGGCGGTACGGTAACCGGTGCTATACTTGCTTCTAAAGCAGCATCTGCAGCGGCCAGCATCAGAGCTTCCTCGTCTGCCTCGTCCTCTATCAAAACCACAGTATCCACTTCCGCTAAGTTTCGTGGCTGCTGCACAGAAGCCTGCTGTGCCTCAGAGTTTCTGAACTGGAAGAGAGGAGTTTCCAAACTACTCTCTAGGGGCTGGCTTTCCTCCTGCACGATTCTTTTTCGCTGCACTGCAGCCGGTTCGGGTTGGTTGCTCTTGCGTTTGCTGGCTATACTTGGTCCGGGAGTGCTGCTCTTTCGCTTGGAACTCGTAGCTTTTGCTGCCGACGCAGCCGCACATCGCACATCTTCATCCTGGGCACTCAAATCCCGTTGACAGTAATCATCCGAGAAGCTCACGTCGTCCGGCGACAGCGTGGACATAATAAGCAAGCACTCAATCTCTCCGTGTTTCTTGACTTTCAAAAGAAATGGACAACCGGCTTCATCGAACTCCAGGTTAAGCGAGGCATTCAGGCACTCGGCGAAGAGGAGAAAGGCGCGGAACTCCTTGATGCAAAAGGTAATGACAGTTTCCTTGGTCACCTGGTACTGGTCAAACTCATTGGGCTTGAGTTTCAGTTGCGTCCGCATGAACTTGTCATTCACCCGGGCTCCTTCTATGTAGTTCTTGGCCACCAAGTTGCCAGAGTTTGCCTCTAGGGTAAGCTCCTCCTCGGTGGTGTTGAAATTGTTGGATATGTCCGTAAATAGTTTGTGATCCCCGCGGATTCTAAAAGGATTATGATGATATATCTTTTAAATCCTATCTCCCTAAAACTTACACATTTGGCATCTGGTCAGTGTCGATGTTTGTATTGATGTTTTGATCATCGATTATGGAAATGGTGGCCTCCTTGGTTGTCTCCAGTTTGCAGCGTAGATTTACCTGCAAATTGGTTTGATCGTCCAGTATGTTGAGCTCACAGTACTCCACCTGGAAAGGGGGGGATTTTCCAATCATTAAAACTGAAAGGTGGAAAAGCTGCCCATTGCCTAACCTCGTTCATATTCCTAAAAACAGCCAAGCAGCCCTTCATGGAGATTTTGCAATAAAAGCCCGAGTTGGAAGGGGTATCGAAGACCTCAAACATGGAACGCTTGAAGAATATGCTTCCCACAGCCGATTGAGTGGCATTTATGGCCCTCATTTGCAAGCCTTGAGGATCGATCTCAATGAACATTTCCTTGCCCACCTTGGACAGGGATTGTACGGCTTTGGCGATAACTGCAAATGGAAGGAATATATTAAAAACATAGCTCTTTAAGGTTTTATATAGGTTACCCCTTGCATTGCTGCCTTCTAAGGTGTATTTCATTGGCAAATATTAACCCCAAAACGTTGTCGGCAACCAGAATTCGCGCTAAATTTGTAAACAAACCGATTAGAGTGACCGAAAGGGGAATAATCGATTACAAATAAATACAATTGTTTAGTATTTTTTTTATTAGTAAAAAAATTTTATAGGAATATCTTAGATTTATTTATTTATTAGATATTTATTTATTAGATATTAAATATATTTATTAGAATATAAAAATTAGGCAAAATAAATTTCCGATCAACTCTCGATAGTTTTCCACAATTGGCCTGGTCACACTGCGCACGGCAGGCCGGTCGAACGCCACATCAGTTCTACACTTAATTAACTATAAAACTGGGTTAAAACCAGCTAAAACACTGCTGGAAAAGTTTAAAACCCTCGAGGAGGTTCTTTTTTGTGGTGGCGCAAGCGTTATGTGTTTGGCCAGAATCTCTTAGGAAAACGTAGAGTGCCAAACAACAATGTTACGTGCCGCGGCTTTGTGTGTGTCAGTGTTGGGTCTCCTGGGGCTCCTAGCGGCTCCGTCGTCTTCCGCAAGTCAGAGCTATCCGATCACCACACTGATCAACGCGAAATGGACACAGACACCGCTATACCTGGAGGTGGCCGAGTATCTGGCCGATGAGCAGGCGGGCCTGTTCTGGGACTACGTACAGGGAGTGACCAAATTGGACACGGCATTGAATGAATACGGTTTGTGTTTTACCCTCCAAAATATAGATATTTTCTATATAAATAGTTTCCCTTTGCAGATACCGAATCCCAGCAGTATAATGCCGCCTTGGAGCTGGTCAAAAGCCATGTAAGTTCTCCCCAGTTGCCGCTGCTCAAGTTGGTCGTGTCCATGCACAGCCTGACGCCTAGGATACAGACGCATTTCCAACTGGCCGAGGAACTACGCAGCGGTGGCTCCTGTCAAAGCTACACCTTTGTCCAGGTGGGCACCGAATTGGCCTGCAGTTTCAATGAGTTGCAGAAAAAGTTGGAGTTGCCGCTGGCCAAGGAGAGTTTAGATGCGCCGGTGATAACCTACAGCTTCGATCACATCTTCCCGGGCAGTGAGAACAATACAAGGACCGTGGTGTTGTATGGTGACCTGGGCAGCTCCCAGTTCCACATCTACCACAAGCTGCTGGAGAAGGAAGCCAACAACGGTAAGATCCGATATATTCTGCGTCATCAGTTGGCCAAAAAGGAAACCAGACCAGTGCGTCTTTCTGGCTACGGCGTGGAACTCCACCTGAAGTCCACGGAATACAAGAGCCAAGATGATGCTCCCAAGCCCGAGGCGGGCGGATCTTCTGACGAGGATTTGGCCAATGAATCGGATGTCCAAGGTTTCGATTTCAAAATGCTAAAGCAGAAGCATCCCACGCTTAAGAGAGCTTTGGATCAGCTGCGTCAGAGACTCCTGCAGGGCAACGACGAGATTGCCCAGCTAAAAGCCTGGGAATTCCAGGATTTGGGTCTTCAGGCAGCCGCTGCCGTAGCCGAAATTCAAGGCGATGAAACCCTACAAATTCTGCAATACACTGCACACAATTTCCCCATGTTGGCCAGGACTTTGTTGGCCCACAAAGTAACGGATGCCCTGAGGGCGGAAGTCAAGCACAACACCGAAGCGTTTGGCCGAAGCTTGAATGTGGCTCCACCAGATGGTGCTCTGTTCATCAATGGACTCTTCTTTGACGCGGACACCATGGATCTGTACTCCCTAATTGAGACACTGCGCTCGGAAATGCGCGTCCTGGAAAGCCTGCACAGCAATAATGTGAGGGGTAAGCTGGCCAGCTCTCTTCTGGCCTTGGATCTCACTGCATCCAGCAAAAAGGAGTTTGCTATTGACATTCGCGACACGGCAGTGCAGTGGGTCAATGATATCGAGAACGATGCTCAGTACCGTCGTTGGCCATCGTCTGTGATGGATCTCCTGCGGCCCACCTTCCCCGGCATGCTGAGGAACATCCGTAAGAATGTTTTCAACTTGGTGTTGGTGGTCGATGCCCTGCAGCCGACAGCCAGGAGCGTGATTAAGCTATCCGAATCCTTTGTCATTCATCAGGCTCCCATTCGCTTGGGCTTGGTCTTTGATTCGAGGGAGGCCAGTGAGGATAATCGAGAGGATTACATAGCCATCAGTTGTGCCTTTAACTATGTGAGTCAAAAGAAAGATGCCCGAGCTGCCTTGAGTTTTCTCACAGACATCTATGCCTCCGTTGGCGAGACAAAGGTGGTTACGAAAAAGGATATAGTAAAGCAGCTGTCCAAGGAGTTCACCACTCTCAGTGCCAGCAAGGCGGAGGAGTTTCTAGAGGAAGACGGCACCTATGATTATGGCCGAGAATTGGCCGCCGAGTTCATTCAACGTTTGGGCTTCTCCGACAACAAGGGACAGCCGCAGGCCCTGCTCAATGGCGTGCCCATGGCCAGCAACATTGTGACCGCCGACAGTGACTTTGAGGAGGCCATCTTCACCGAGATTATGAGTCACACCACCAGCCTGCAAAAGGCCGTTTACAAAGGTGAAATGACGGACACCGATGTGGCCATTGACTATCTGATGAATCAGCCCCATGTTATGCCCAGATTGAATCAGCGGATTCTTAGCCAGGAGGATGTGAGGTACTTGGATATTAATGGCGTGGCCTACAAAAACCTGGGCAATGTTGGTGCCTTGAATCGTCTGTCCAATCGGGACATGACCGCCACTTTGATGGAGAATCTCAAGTATTTTGGTGGCAAAAAGTCTACAGAGGTTATTGGTGGCTCATCCCTTCAGTTTCTCACAATTTGGGTATTTGCTGACTTGGATACAGAACAGGGACGTTCTCTGCTCACCCACGCTTTGGAATATGTTCAGAGCAGCGAAAGTGTCCGCCTGGCTTTTATTCCTAATACCGAAAGTGCCTCCTCCCTGTCTAATAAGAAGAACCTCAATCGTTTGGCCTGGGCTGCAGTGCAGAGCCTGCCAGGGCCCAGCCAAGCCACTGAGCTGGTACTCAAGTGGCTGAAGAAGCCCAAGGAGAAGATTGAAATACCTGCGCAGTTGGAGGATATTCTGGGTTCCACGGAGCTTCATCTGAAAATGTTGAGGGTGTATTCGCAGCGTGTTTTGGGTCTTACCAAGTCCCAGCGCTTGGTAATAGGCAATGGACGTCTCTATGGTCCTCTGGCCGCCGAGGAGACCTTTGATAGCGCTGACTTTGCTTTGTTGGCCCGTTTTAGTTCCCTGCAATATGGCGATAAAGTGCGTCAAGTGCTCAAGGAATCGGCTCAAGATGTCCGCGAAGAATTCACCAGCGACACTCTGCTCAAGCTGTACGCCAGCCTGCTTCCCCGTCAGACCAAGACAAGATTTAAGCTACCCACTGACCTGAAATCGGATCACTCGGTGGTGAAGCTGCCACCCAAGCAGGAGAAACTCCCCCACTTTGATATAGCAGCTGTCCTGGATCCCGCTTCGCGAGCAGCTCAGAAGCTAACACCTATCCTTATACTCCTTCGCCAGGTTTTGAACTGCCAACTGAATCTTTACCTCATACCAGTGCCCCAGCACAGCGATATGCCAGTGAAGAACTTCTACAGATATGTAGTGGAGCCTGAAATCCAATTCGAATCCACTGGCAGCCGCTCGGAGGGACCTTTGGCCAAGTTCAGCGGCTTACCCGCGAATCCTTTGCTCACCCAACAGCTGCAGGTGCCCGAAAACTGGCTGGTGGAGGCCGTGAGAGCCGTCTATGACTTGGATAACATCAAGCTTACCGATATTGGAGGACCCGTGCACAGCGAATTCGATTTGGAGTACTTGCTGTTGGAGGGACATTGCTTTGATGCCGCCAGTGGAGCTCCTCCAAGAGGATTGCAGTTGGTTTTGGGCACTCAGAGCCAACCCACTTTAGTGGACACCATTGTAATGGCCAATTTGGGTTACTTCCAGCTGAAAGCCAATCCCGGAGCTTGGTCTCTGCGTCTTCGCGAAGGCAAATCCTCAGATATTTATGGAATTAGTCACATTGAAGGCACCAATACGCATCACACGGCTGGCTCGTCGGAAGTTCAGGTTCTTATCACATCCCTGCAGTCTCATGTCATCAAGCTGAGGGTCGCCAAGAAGCCGGGCATGCAGCAGGCGGAACTCCTTGCCGATGACAACGAACAGGCGCCACAATCGGGCATTTGGAACAGCATCGCCAGCAGCTTTGGCGGTAGCAATGGCCAGCAGGCGGTCACAGATGAGGATACGGAAACCATCAATATTTTCTCCGTGGCTTCGGGACATTTGTATGAACGCCTGCTTAGGATCATGATGGTGTCGCTGCTGAAGCACACCAAATCCCCGGTAAAGTTTTGGTTCTTAAAGAACTACCTTTCGCCTCAGTTCACTGATTTCCTGCCGCACATGGCCAGCGAGTATAACTTCCAGTACGAGTTGGTCCAGTACAAGTGGCCACGTTGGCTCCATCAGCAGACAGAGAAACAGCGGACCATTTGGGGCTATAAGATTCTCTTCTTGGACGTGCTCTTCCCGCTGAATGTGAGGAAAATCATTTTCGTGGATGCCGATGCCATCGTGCGAACTGATATCAAGGAGCTGTATGACCTGGATCTTGGAGGAGCGCCCTATGCCTATACGCCGTTCTGTGATTCGCGCAAGGAGATGGAGGGCTTCCGCTTCTGGAAGCAGGGATACTGGAGGAGTCATCTGATGGGCCGGCGTTATCACATTTCCGCCTTGTACGTGGTGGACTTGAAGAGGTTTAGGAAAATTGCAGCTGGCGACAGGCTGAGAGGTCAATATCAGGCTCTTAGCCAGGATCCCAACAGCTTGTCCAATTTGGATCAGGATTTGCCTAACAATATGATCCACCAGGTGGCCATCAAGTCACTGCCCGACGATTGGCTCTGGTGTCAGACGTGGTGCAGCGACACCTCCTTCAAGACTGCCAAGGTGATCGATCTGTGCAATAATCCGCAGACCAAGGAGGCCAAGCTGACGGCCGCCCAGAGGATTGTGCCCGAGTGGAAGGACTACGATGGTGAGTTGAAGTCGTTAATGGCTCGCATCGAGGACCATGAGAATTCACATGGCGGTAGAGACACCGCCGAAGATGATTCTTTAGTGCAAGATCCGCTGGAGGTCACCACTGTAAGGCCATCCCATGAGCCCAAGCACGGCGAGCTGTGATCCACGCGCGTAGTTAAATCAAACGAGTTTTAGTGAATTTAAGTCCGGATATCAACAGAACTTGATTACTTCTTAGCTAAGACCCCCCATACCCGACACATATTTGTACATTTTAATTAGAATCTACTCACAAAAAACGACTCACTAACGAAGTCTGAAAATTGTCTATTTGAAACTCTATTTCGTTTTTTTGTCTTGCATTCCAAGTGCTCTATGGCCACTAATTGAATTAAGCTGAAAATATGTAAAATGTCATAAAGCAGAATGCGTCTTTAAGTTAAAAGTTCTTTGAAATGTATTAAAAGCTGTGGAGAAAATAGTAATTAAAAATTAATATTGGAAGTATTTATGGGGGAGGAAGGTAACCGGAAATCAATAGTTTTTAGGTTTTTGAAACCACGCCAAATTCCTAAAAATAACAAACTCAGTGTTTTCTTTATTTTAGTTTTTATTTCAAATTATAATTTGAATTTATTTTTGTTGCTTTTGTGTGTGTATCTACATAAAGAAATTATTTAATAATTGTATTATAATGCTGCTGCTTTACCTTTATGTATTTAGCACTTAAGAATGAATTTTGTTTAGCAATATTTATTTTTGTTTGGTAAATTTTCATTTTGGTATTTTTGTTGTAAGGCAGACAGTGCAGTCCAAAGAAGTGGATCTTTATTTCTCATATTTATTGTTAAGTTTGATCTTCTTCTCGGTTTAGTTTTTCATAATTATTATTTTTAATTTATTCCCTCAGCGAATTGCGTTCCCATTAATTTATTTTAGCGCTTCTAATAAATATAATTTTAAAAGTTTACTTCTTCATTTCGGTTATCCAAACTAACGCTGAGTGTAGTATACATACGATAGTTCATTAAAGCTTTCATTTTTAATTTAATTTTTGCTCAATATGTTAGTTATATATGTTTTGGTTCAGACTACGCCGTTCTATTCGCTTTGAACTAGTTCATAAGTGTGTAAGGGAAATATATAGTTAACATATTGCGGTTAGGGCTCGCTTCTCGATTAAATTATTTAATAAAAAAATGCGGCTGTCAAAAGGTTCTTTATCCTTGTCAGTTTTTAGAGAGAGTTTTGTGTGTATTTTATCTGTATGTTGTATCTGGTATCCGGTATCTGTATCTTGCGCTTCTCTTACTTGCTAAGAATTGACGAAACTACAAAATTAGACTGTTTTGTTTTTTCCAGTTCGTTCTCTCTTATCTGTGTTTCTGTATCTGTAGTCTTTGTTATCATCATCAGTTTAAAAAATGGTTTAGGCATATTTATTTTGAATGAATGCTTTCCCCCGATTCTTGAGTTCGATTCGTTGTATATGTATATATTGCTTTAATCCAGGTGTTTATACATATCCTCCAGCTGAGGCTTGAAGTAGCTCTTTAATTGCGGTCTCTTGGCTTTGAATGTGGGTGTCAGCAGTCCGTTTTGCACCGAAAAAGGATCCGGATGCAGATAGATATCTTTTACCTAAAAATAAATGATGATGTATTTTTTAATATAAAAATTATATAAATATTTGGCTATATATTTACCTGTTCGAATGACTTGAGTCCACTCTGCTTTCCCCAATTGAGCATGTCGTTCATGATCAGTTCCTTGACATTCTTATTATTGCACAGGACGGAGAGTGTGCCGCGTACATTGTTCTCCGTGGCCCATTGCTTTAGTACATCGACATCAGGTACAACGACAGCGATAATGCAGCTCTAAAAACATTTTAATTTTGTTAAATAACTATATTTAATTTTTATAAAATAAATTTAAAAAAAAAACTATATTTTATGGTAAATTTAAATGTGCAATTCATTAATTTATCTACCAAACAATTTTATTTTAAGATACAAAAGTTACGCAATGGTCTCAAAGTTTCCATACAAATTACTCATACGCCACGTAAGCCATTACGGTTTCTTTTCTAGAAAATCTTTTCTTAATTTCGATTTTTGTCTGAATTAGAATTTCTTTAAATTAATCAATCAAGAAGACTCTTGCTTTTGTATAGCTGCGAATGCAATAGTTTCCATAAAAATTACTCATACGACACATATGCCATAGCAATCGAAAAATATATTACAGTCGAACCACAGTGCGTATGAGTAATATATTATGCCACCAAAGTAGTAATAATAAATTATATCATTTCTTAAAAGCCTCCACACTCACCTTTAAGCTCTCTCCATAGACATAAACTTGATTAACATATTGACTGAGCGTATAGATATTCTCAATCTTCTCCGGCACTATATACTCGCCCTGGCTGAGCTTGAAGATATGCTTGCGCCGATCGATAATTCGCAGGGTTCCGTTGGGAAGCCACATGCCCACATCGCCAGTGTGATGCCAGCCCTCCGAGTCGATGGCCTCTGCCGTCTTCTCGGGATCCTTATAGTAACTGCAAAAGGAAATAAAGATTAAAATATTATTTTTAAAGTTCACATTCGAGACTTACCCATGGAACACATTAGATCCTCGCACGCACACTTCCCCCGTATTTTGATTGGCAAAGTACTCCATCTCTGGCACATCCACCAGTTTGACAGCATTGCAGGACACAGGAGGACCGACATGGTTGGGCACGTGATCGCCCTGAACTGTTAGGGTAATGGCGCCCGTGCATTCCGTTTGGCCATATCCCTCGAGGACCAGACAACCCAAGGCACAGCGCATGAAGGTGAGGACATTGCCAGCGAGAGGAGCTGAACCGACGACCATGAGGCGCAGGTTACCGCCAAAGGCCTGATGTACCTTCTTGAAGACCAGCTTGTCCCAGCAGCCATTCCTTCGCAGGACACCCCGGGCAATCTCCTTCTCCTTGGCCCGCATGGCCATGTTGAAGAGTCCCTTCTTTAGTCCAGACGCTGATATATCGTTTTGGATCTTGTCGTAGACGCGATTTAGGAGTCGAGGCACCGCCGGCATAACCGTGGGCTTCAGCATCTTCAAGTCATTCGTTAGTTCCTTGATATCGCCCGAGTAGAAGCCCACACAGCCGCCCACATAGTACATTCCGTTCTCGCAGCACCGTTCGAACATGTGGGCCAATGGCAGGAAGGAAACCATAACATCTCCTGCCCGGATGCGATGATCACCCATCTGCAGGATCACAGAACAGACGCCGGCCACCACATTCCCGTGGGTGAGCATCACGCCCTTGGGATTCCCTGTCGTTCCTGAGGTATAACACACCGTGCACAAATCCTCCGCCGTCGGTGGCACTTCCGGATGGTTACCCTTGGCGCCCAGTTTCTCCACATCAATGAAGGAGAATATCTGAATGCCACGACTACGCGCCCGTTCCAGAGTCGTCTGGCGGATGGGTTTAATGGCCACGATGATCTTCAGGCTGCGTGGTGCCTTCTCCAGCAACATGGCCGCCTTGCCATCATCCTCAACGACCACAATCGACATTTCTGTCTGGCGGATGATGAAAGCACAGGCATCGGGACCCAGGGTGTCGTACAGTGGAACCACAACCAGGCAGAAAGAGTAGCAGCCCTGCTCGTACAGGATCCACTCCGGTCGGTTCTGCGAGTAGATGCCAATCAACTGTTTGGGCCTGGCGCCCAGAGCCAGCATGCCGGCACCAAAGTTCTTGGCTCGCAGCAAGGCCTCGTCATAGTTGATCCACTGGAGGTGGGGTTAAGGATTATTTATATTAAATAATAAATATTTATGATTATTTCCCACCTGGTAAGGCGATGTCAAAGTCTCACGCCATCCCAGACATGGTCCATTATTGGAGGCATAGGCACCTTCGCGGAAGGTCTGATATAGCGTCCGCACGTTCTCTGTGATATAGGACACGAACTTGCCATTCTTGGACTCCTTGTAGAACTTAGAGACGTGTATTTGTTCTGGACCCTGCAATGCGAGTGAAGTGACCCCAAAAGAAACAGAGAGAGAGAGAGAGAGAAATCGTGGACATGCAATGAGTGGAGACGTTGATAGAGAGAGATATTGATATAGTATATATATGTACAATCAAGATTATCAATGAGGTAAGAGTTTTAGTCTTCAAAAGCCAATATATTTTGGGATATTACAAATATAGGAATGCTTTTAATGAATTGTTTGTCTTGGAGCTGTGAAATTAAAAACAAAAGCTAACCTTAACCTACAGCTAAAAATTACATGAAATGGTAAAAATATAGTTATCCATTATATTTTAATTATATTTTTACCGAAAAACACAAATAAATCTCTAACAAACTACCCAATTTTCTTGTAAAGATCAAATGGTGTTTATGATAATTAAAAAACACACAAGTTTTCAAAAGCTAAATAATAATTTATAGTAATTAAATATATTACTAAATTGGTAAACTTTAAAGGCTTATTTCCTTCCCCAACAAACACAAGCCTTTGTCCAGCCATCAATCAATCTATTTTCACTTTTCCTGTGTGTTTATTTTGGGCTTCTCGAAAAATAAATCACACCCAATTGTTAGATTAAAATCAATAACCTCTTGAATTTATGATATATTGTTTATTTTGGGGCTACAAACATAAACCTATCACTCGTTGGAATTTCTTTTTTGGCGCCCGAGAGTAGATAGCCAGTGGAATCGATTCGATATAGCCATTAGAGCACTTCCTTTATGGTAAACAGCTGCCAAAGAAATTCCCGCAATGGCCAAAAGTGTTGATGTACGAAAACGAATATCAAAAATACGCTCGACAATGGAGGGGGGGGGGGAAATATATTTTTGTGCAGGGCAGTTCAGGGGGGGAAATGAAAATCTTAAAAGTTAGTTTGTTTATTTTCGCTGTCTATAGATTTTAATGAGCAAAATGCAGAAATGTATTTTCATAAATAATTGTTCCGCAGCTTAAAGTGCTTTCCAAAATCAATTTTGTTTATATTTTATATGAATTTTTTTTGATGACGCAAGTCTGAGGGTTAGAGCATACCCCGAGGGGCAGATGAGGAGGAGAAGGACGAGGCCTACCCTGTGGTGGATATCTAGACGATGATCGTATTTGATCTAGTCCCACCGGCAATGTAAGAGACAGTAAACAAAAAAAAGAAGCAAAAATAAAGTTTGTATTAGTATTATTGCTTAGTTAAGTCTTGGGTTAGTTAATGGCGGACTCTTATTTTAGGTTCTAGTTGGGTAATCTAAGGGGAAATGGTTTTCCCTCTTCGAGAGTTACCTTCAGCACATCACTCTGATTGCTTAGCTCGATGGGCACTCGTATACTGGTTATTTGGCCGCAACAGGACATGGTTTCCTTTGAATTTGATTATTTTCTGGTTGGTTTACTTTAATGTGCAGATTATTGGACACTCTGTTCACTCTTGGTTTCCTTTATGGATCGTTCAGATTTCATCTGGCATTTAATATGCACATTTTCCGAGCGACTGTAAAACAAACACACACAAACACAATTTTGATTTTTCGCACATTTCATTAGCCATTTTGCATTTAATGTCTCTGCCGTACGTTCGATTTATATATTATATATTTTCTTGTTTGAATTATTCCCATTAGACGCATTTCATAATCGTTCGAAAATCGTTTAAATGCTAATTAGCGCGTTTAAAAATATACTTTTTCGATTTGTAATTGAAGGGTGTGTTTGCTTTGGCCACATTCCCATTCATTTAAGAACTGTTTCCTGTTTATAAATATTTATATTGCGTGCCTGATAAATATTTAAAATAAACATTTTTGTTTTAAGAATATAATTTTGAGTTTTTGTTAGCTTTTTATCTATTTTTTGTTTGTT
>JAEIIL010009478.1:0-12357 GCA_018905715.1 Drosophila lini | reverse complement strand
ACTAACCAATATCCATAAACAATATTTGTGATTTACTGGTTAAATATTTTTAAACATTATCGAAGATTTATCTTTAGACTTCTTTTTAAGGGTTTTTAAAACCCTAGTGATATATGGAAGACCCTAGATTAATGTCTAAGACATTTATAAAATATAACAAAATTTAAATATTTGTTCTATGAATAATAAATGCTCTCAAGTCTTCATAAAAGCATTCTTTTAAATTCATAAGTTAAATGGAATTTTTTGAGACATTGTCATCTATCGATTACTTAACTAAAGTCAACGAACCCCGAAACAAGAGACTGTAGATTCTTCTCTTTCAGTGGAGTGAAGGCAGCGGTGTTTTAACAATTTTAAATAAAATTGGATGCGATTCCGTTGGATTACACTTTGCGGCCGAACTTTGCACCGCCGCCGATCGGAAGTGCCCGCCGTTGAGGGGGTTGGAAGCCCATGTGAGAAGCTACGAAGAAGGGACTCCAAAATGGCAGCCTCTGTTCCCATTCCCATTCCCAATCCCACTCCCTTTCCAGTTGGAAATTGTCAAGCCGAATTTACAAGAACCCCAGCCAAATTGGGGGCGTGGTCGCAGACAAAAGACAATTGAAGTTAATGTGAGCCCAAAACACTTGCCACGCCCTTCGGCCGTCGCCCCAACCACATCCACGCCCAAATCCAATAGCCGGAAGGCGGCAAGACGGGGGGAGCGGAGGGGCATCTGGCCATTTGGATTCGGTATTTTACTTTGGGATTATTTTGTGATTTATGCGGTCTTCGAGTTGACATGCAGATTTAGATTAGGAGCCGGGCGAAGGACATCTCTCCGGATCCTGGCGGGGATGGAGACGGAGATGGAATGCAGCACGCGCATAAATCTGCTTCTGGCCGGGCCAACACAGAGGGCCGTCGGTGGCGTATGAGTGATATTTTAGTTTTGTCGGTTTGCGGCTGCCATTTTGTGTGCGGCATTAAAAGATTTCGGATTTCTCTTGGGGGTCGACCACTCCAACTCCCATCTCTCTGAGACAGAGCTCTATGTTTTTGGGGGCTCACATAAAACAAGGATTTGCTATTAAAGCAAATTAAATGCCCGAGCTCTCGGCTGTCCTCGCTAGTGGCGATAAAAGTTTAATTAATTATATGGTCAGTGGCCACTGAGTGATTTTGGTTTATTGTATCCGCATTTGATTAGCCACGGGGGCCACTGGATATTTATCATTTTGGCCATTGGCTAATTAATTTGAGGACTTGGACCTGTGATCGCCTGCAGAGGATTTGGCCCGAAGAATAAATAAAGTTATTAATGGACCACGCTGACAATTCTCTCTCTCGCTCTCCATTAAATATTTTCCCTGGGACCTCAACAATTTCCCTCCATTCTCACCTCAGTGTGCCCCCAAAATGAAAAGCAATCATTCGCACAATTAGAAATCGTACTTAATATCAAATTGTTTGCAATTACAAAGCATTTTAGAGCGGAGACCGGAGGACACAGACAATAATGGAACGACACATGAGGCCAACAACGCTCACACTTGCACACATACATACACTCAAATTGCACCCTTTTGGCCAACTTCGACCACAGCAACAATAACAGCAATAACAACGATAACAGAGTGCGGCAACACCAGAGACAGCAACTGAGCTCGGTTGGGCCAAGTCGAGCGGAGGAGGCCATCGAGTGAATTTGACTTAAAAATGGGCAAAAAATTGCGGCAATTAAAGTGGCAAATTGTCTCGAAGAGGCAACGTTCGAACGGTTCTCTGACATTGTCATGGAAAGCCTCCTCCGTCTCTATCTCCCCCCATCTACCATTTTCCATTTCCCTTACTGGCCTTACTGTTTTCACATTGTGAAATGGAGCCTTAAATGAGTTTTCAGTTGACTTCGTAATATGGGTTGTCTCTGGTCTCATCTCTCCCCGCAGTTTTGATTGAGGCAGGGTCATTAATGGTAAGGAAAACGAGAAGTACAAATAAAATGCAGCGCATTTACCAGCTTTATTTATATGGCCAACTCCCGGTTAGGTTTTGGGCAATAATAGAACTCTTTGACTGCCAGAATTTATGCATTCGGGGCCGTCGCCTTCGAACCATTCCCACAGATTACCCATTTTGCATTTGCCGAGGAAAACTCTTTCGGGCTTCTTATCTGCAACCGACTTGGGGTTGATTTTTATGTGCATCGCAGGTTCAGATAAGCCCTGAAATATGGCCAGAAATGGCCTGGTCAATGTCTTAAACGGAGTCCAATCGAAGGCGAGACGCAGCTGCAGCTTCTGCTTCTGCCTTGGACTATCGGCCACCGAATCTCAATTAACATAATTCACCTAGACCCGAGGTGGAATGGCATTCCCGCTCATAAACTAACAGTTTCGGTCGGAATTGTCGCTCCCAGATAGCAGCTCCAGTTTCCCTAAACAGCAGAGTCCGGGTCAGAGTCCGGACATGGGTTCAGCATGGAGGTAGCGGGGGAGCTGGCTCATCTGGTGGGAAGCCACACTGGGGGAAAATCTAAAGCAAACGTATAGCAAATTCTCTACTGAAAGAATATGCTAGGTAAAAAACATCCCAGCTCAGGGTTTATTCATTGGCTAAGGTCATGATGTACTACGAGTTTTTCCCTGTGTACGAGGAGCTGGAGAACTCGCTCATTGTCAAAGTGGAAATTGTGTTCATAAATCAGAAACTGTCGCACATGTGTGACACCCCGAAAACCTCCGGACTCCCACTCCCCTCACCGCCTGTTTATTGTGTTGTCAATTTGCTGCGCTCGTTGGCTTTCGGCTGCGATGGCGTAATTAGATTTCGGCCTGGTCTAGTCGAGGCGGCTTGGCTTGACTATGGCTTTGGCTTTGCTGTTGGCGTTGGGTCTGGGCCTGGGCCAGGATGGATGGGGCTGCAGGATGGGCTGGTGGGAAGCAAACCGCGAAACGGGAAGTGTCGGACAATTAAGGCAGCAGCAGGAGTAACAGGAGTAGCTCCGGCTCCAGATCCTGATCTGGCGAATGAAGGAAGCTGCAAGCGAGTCAATTAAAACGTTCAGTGCGATCGTATCGCCATCGATGGCAATTTCCTCAAAACCAAATGACCAACTGTCCAAGTTTTACACTGCGCGCCAGTCGAACAATTTGAGTGGCAATTAAGTGGCGGGCTTGGTCATTGTCAAAACTGGAACATCCAATGGCATCCATCGCACACATTTGGCCAACAATTGTTGCCCCTGATCCGGGCTCGAAGTCACTTTGTTACTTGGTTAAACTTCCGCATGGATCTGCAGACGGGAGCCGGCAGCCGGCGACGATGACTGCATCCGCAATGCAACTTTCTGTGTGAGATTTCCGCCTATTGCAGCTGCAATTGCCGACGCATCTGGTGGCCCGCAGAGGGGTTTCTCAGTGGGGGAGCGGTGGAGCTCCTCCTCCGTCCACTTCTCTGGCGCATCTTCGGGTGTCTGAATTTATTACGAGATGAGTCTCCACCGCGATTACAGCAATTATGTGGCTTTCGGAAGGAGTTTGGCACATTGCCCAAGGAATAAAGCAGAGTTGGAGTTAAAAAACGAAAAAACAGGGGTATTTAACTTGTATAAAAACTTGGCAGGATTAAATATTAAGATTAAGAGTTGTACTAAAGATGGATTTTAGGTTGGAAATGTATTTAAAATTATAAATTTAATAAAATAAGAAAAGCTAAACACCTGAAAAGTTTAAATGTTTTGTTTGTTTTTCTCTTTTGATCTTTCTCTTAAGACCCCCTTTAGACCACACCCCTGGCTCGCTTACATGGGCTTCCTCTAATAACTCAATTTCAACACCATAGGCCCGCCTCCTGCCGCTGACACCGGCCGCAAAAACAAATGTGAAAGTGGCAAGACCCGCCCCCCGCCCACCAACTCCTCTACCAACCCCACAATCATGGCCAAAAATCCCCGAATCGGAGCTCAGCATCAGGCCCAAGTTTGATGCACTCGACTAGATAGCCCGACCTCTCGGAGCTCTGCAGTCTCACCATGGGCTGCAATAAAATAAAATACAAATAATTTGTCAGCTACTTCATCAGCGGTGGCGCGTGCGTGACTTGGAAGATTTGGAGATTCCGAGACTCGGAGACTCTGAGCCTCTGCAACTCGCAGATTTGGAGATTCCAAGAGACTTCCCGGGAGCGTGCTGGAGTTGCAATCGCGGTTTCTGCGGCCGCGCGCCTGTTGCATAATAACTGCATTTGAACTTTCACATGGCCCAATCATGAGGTACCGCCCCAGCCCCTCTTTCTCCCGCCAGGGGGATAAGTTCTTCCTATAAATCACATAATCATGGCTTATAGGAAATGCGTGGAAATGCATTTCACTAGTTGCCATTAATAAATTAATTATACAACCATGACGGCGGCGTTGAGCCCGGCTTTATCCCCATTCGCACGCACACTATGGTCGTAAAGAAAAGCCCAAAATGCAGAGAGAGATATATAGAAAAACTTGAACATTTTTGTCATCAGCAGCAGCAGCACAACAGCAAATATTGTGCACAAGTTGATGGTCAAAAGTTGGCTGACGCCTTGCCAAAGCCATGGCCAAAAAAGCAGCTCGAAAAGCAAACAGCAAAAAGTCAAACAGCAACTGAGCGGCTAAGAAACTTAACATTTAAATAAGCGAATATCAGATGCTCTAATAAAAATATTCATTTAATGTACTTTAAAGTGTAATTTTATATACTTTGAGCCAGAAGTAGCCAACAATCTTTGAATTGAATCTTTGTGTTGAACTTAGTGAAATATATACACATTATCATTTTGTTTCCTGGTTTCTCATTTTATATTATGTATAAAAACTTTGTGATTTCTATATTCATTTATTCAATTAATACCTTATTTTCAACGGATATCTTTGAGACTTAACAGGTACCCCCATTATAGTTGACTAGCGACCCCGATCATTTCCATATTTCCCATTGCATATTCGAATGCAAATCCATTTCCCTGGACAAATCCCCAATTCGACTTCCTTCTGAGAGCGTGGCAAATTTAATCACTGGCTTATTATGCCCTGCATGTGCAAAAATCCACGAAAAACGAAAACGAAATATGAGACGAGGCAGCAGCAGCCCCCACCATGGGGACCAGACCAGACCAGGCCGGGCCAGGCCAAGTCGGCTAAACTGACTCCGGTTGGCAAAAGGAAAATGGGAAAAGCGAAGTGGCAGCAACAACAACGAGAATAACAAAAACAAACTGGCTGTCGCCGTGAAAACTGCGAGGCAGCGAACACACACAAAACTCAAGTGGCGCGAAAATTCGAGGCACAGTTGCAGCAGCAGCGCGCAAGCGTGCGGTTTTCCCTCCACAGTTTTTCCAACAGCCAAATGTAAACAAGGCAAAACGAAACGAAACGAAAACCCAACTCAAATTAAAAGTCGCATTAAATAAATGAGAAACGAACGAGAGAGAGGACTGCGACGAGCAAGTTTAAACAAAGCTAAAAGACAAAGTTACAAGTTTTTTCCGCAAAGGATATGAGAATATTATTTTCTGCAAGAACTTCCATTGCATTTTGTAGAAGTGCTAGCTAACAAGAATATTAAATAACAGTTAATAAATTAAATTAAATGAAAATAAACGAACGGCAGTACGAAAGTTAAGGCATGAACTATAAAGGAATTGTCTTTTAAATATTCCAAGAAAGTGAAACTTTGCTTTTTGAAATAAATTCGGGAATAAATACTGTCAGAATATACCAGTTAAAGTTTTAAACACGACTTTTTAAATTAGATATATTATGCTAAAACAATGTATTAGCATTTCCGAAATACTTGACAGTTCTGTCCAAAGTTATGAGTTTATATTTGTTATAAACATTAAATGCTGGGTTAAAAAAAATTGACCATAGTCCTAGATAGCAACAACAAAGCATTCAATTTATTTGCAACTCCAACTATTAACCAACGCACTTAACAAATTCTTCCTTAAAAATACTCTTTCAGGTCAAACAAACAATAAAGTTCAACAAACAAAAACTCTCTTTAAAGTGCATTTAAAATACCAAACTTAAGCAAAGTACCGTGGGAGAAAAACCGAAAAATTAAACAACAATTACAAATTGAGCTGCCACTTTGGTGGAAACGCGAAGAGTGCAACGTGCCACGTGCAACTTGACGCCTCATTTGGCCGAACTTCCGCCGACGTCCGACATTATCCAAGGAAAATGGCTATCTGCGGCGCTGGCCCCACCTTAATGGTAAGTGGAAAAGGGTTCATCATTCTGAAATTTTAATATAAATAACAGACAACAAGGCGGCAAGGCCAACTGAGGCGTGAAAACAACAAGCGCCCGGGAAAAGTCTTCGGGTGAAAATGGCCTGGGAAACTGTCTGGCAGCGGTGCAGCGGTGCTGCGGCAGGAAATGGGCGATCCAGTCATTCCATATGGCCTGCCACATTTTTTCGTCTGTGTGTCTTTATTTTCATTTCATTTATTTTTGGCACGCACATTTTGCGAATAATTTATTTTCGTGTTCCAGGCGCTGGCACTTGAACTTCAATTAGCCAGGAAACAGGGGCCAGGCTTTTTGCGGCACTCATTTAATTACCGGCCATAAAAATCATAAACCGAATGCGAATATTTCCAATGCGTTCGCTTTGTTTGCCTTTCCATGCTCTTCCTTTTATTTTTCGGAAAAATTCGTTACGCAACTGGCATTGATTGTTTCGCTTTGTGGAAAGCTCTCTTGATTTTATGACCTCGGCACGGGCCCGCTTTATGGTTATCTAACCGAATCGCAGTTGGAATCCATATCCAACTGCCGGACCAAAGGAAAATGCAGCAACATTTGCAATCGAAACTGGAAATTTGCAATTTAAGTGGATGGAAAAAGTTTGCTGCCATTTCTTGCATTTCTTTTGAGCCGAAGTTTCCTTGTGGCCCAGGAAGTGCATCCCCTCCTTCTTAGCCGCCTTCACCACTGCCAAGTCAAGTCTTTTATGTGCATTGAACTTGACTTTGCCTTGGGTTTCGGCCCTAGAAAAAGACCAAAACTGGTTCTAACTGCCACCGCTGCAGCTGCAGCCACAATCAGTTGGTAACTTCCACGGCTCCCACTGCCAACAATTAGCCCAAGCTGTGTCTTTTTGCCTGCTCAGCTCCCATTTTCCCCTGGAGTCTTGGCTGCGCCTTGGTCTTGGTCTGGCTCTGCTTCTGGGTCTGGGTCTTGGCCCACACCCCGGGCCAGAGCCACGTTTTTCCGCCTTGTTGCATGCAACAACAGAGGAAGCCGTAAGCGCATATTGCAGCCAACAATTATACAAACTTGTGGCCAAACAGCAATTACAGAAACCATTTAATGAAGCAACCTGCCCGACACAAAAAAAAAGCGAATGAGAACGTTGCCTTTGGGTTGGGAGAAAGGGAATGTATAGTATAGTATTGATTGGATGGCCAGGAGACTCTTCAACAGAGGGCTCTATCACAGAGGAATTTAAAGACTTCTTTAATGAATTTTCATATTTTAATATTTATTTATTTATTTATTTAATAGAATATAATTGCAACAATAAAAGGCAAATATTTCTTCTCAGCCATCCCTGATTTAAGTGCTGTGTCCAAACTATTTGCTTCAAACAAACAACTAGAACTTGCCTTATATTTGTTATTTATTTTTGCCTTTTGGTCACGGCATGAAGGAAATGTTGTTGCTCTCAAAAACTGTGGAAACAATAAGTGCGTACTGTAAATAAATGTACAAGTAAAATAGTAATTTAATCAAACTTTAGCTCCAGCTCTCTGCGTATCTGCAAATATTAAAGTTTCAATTCCAAACTAATGTCAAAACAAACGCAAACTTTTCAAATGCAATGCAGATAGCCGACGCAGGAGAAGAAGAACATGTCCTTGGAGCGTTCCTATTCCATCGCCTCTTAGCGGGTCGTAAAAGAATTGTTAACTAGTTTTCGCAGCACTTTTAAGGCCATAAAATCCGGCAGAGCAAACGGGAACAGAAACAAACGCAAATAGCAACAATTTTTATCGCTGCTTTCTATTGAATTTTAAAACGAATCCAACGCGTGTCCCAACTGAAATGAAAAGACACTTTTCCGGGCGGGAAAATAAACTGAACGGGAGGAAATATCCCGAGAACCCAAAGCCAAAGTGTTAAATAGAAGGCACATAAAATTTTATGCAACCCAACTGAGTGAGCCTGAGGTTGAGTATAGAAAACTGGTAGGTGGGGAAAATGCAGTTCGCAGGTCGCTAGGCCGGCATGTTGGACGGGGCGAATGGAGGAAAGCCCAGCCAGCAGGGGGAAATGGGCGGAAAACGGCGCCAAAAAGGGGTTGGGCCGCGGGGGAGACAGCCGTTGACGTTGGCAAAGTTCATAAAAATTCACTCAGGCGCAGTTTTAACGGCCGTTAAATGTTTACGCGGTTGCATTTTTAACGACCGTTGACAGTTCATTTGGATTTAGCCTCGATGGGCTTAGTTAAATGGCCTGCAGGCGAGTAAGAGATAAGTCCCTGGGGTCCATGGGATCTCAAAATTAAGACATTTTGGCATTAACTATATGATTGTTTGGCCTAAGAGTAAATACTACTGAAGCTCCTTTAAAGAAAAAGCTATATTCTGCTGTAATTTACTGGAATTCTGGTTTGTTGCTTGAGTTCTTTCTTATTTTTTTTTTAATAATAATTTGTACACTATAATTTTGTTCCCTAGGTAGTTTAGTGTATAATATTTAAGTTGCCCCTTTTAAGCTCTTTTTAACCAGATCTTTTTTCAAAACCTTAGTTCCTGTTTCTGTTTTAATGTGCAATAAAACCACATCGAAATTCCTCCATGACTTTCTTATCGAAGCCCGTCGCGAAATGTAAGTTAATGATACAGCTGGTCGCGTTGCATCACAACTCGGACCGATCCCAGCACCGTAATTGGTCTTATGTAAAACGTGAGTGCAAGAAAATCAATTGAAATCGAAAATCGATGAGTTTAATGGCCATAAAAGCCAAGTTCAACCTGTTGACGTGAAAGTGGATGCATGAATGAGCCAGGCGATCCAACACCCAACTCTGCTCCGATCGGAGGAGAATACCTACACGACGATAGGCGCGTGCGCAACTCGTTTTATATTTATTTATTTTCGCCCCAAGAGATGGCAGCTTAAATCCAAGCCGAGAATCGAGCTGGCTTTAGCCAGGTTCGCGGCAGCTTCCGTCCATATGCGGCCTGGTGGAAAGTGAAAGTCTGCAGACGACCAAAAAGCAAGTGGTCAGCTGGACATATTCGGATTATTTATGGGTCTGGGCGGGCGCATATGTAAACCAAAGTTGGTTCAACCCTCGCAAGTGTCAAATAAATTATTATGTTTGCGCGATCAGTTAACATTTGCTCATGTAGATCGGTTATCAAATGGTTTTGTGTGTCCCAAGATTTGAATAGTGTAGTAGCCCTAAGCATAAGTTTGTACATACACTTTTAAGTAGCCCTAAGCATTTATACACACATACATACACTTTTAGCCCTAAGCCCTACACACTAATAGAATCTGTGATATACTGGAGGACGAAAAAGAGAAGAAAAAAATAAAGAGTCAGTCTTGCGAGTGATCCGAAGCAGAACAGTCGTTATACATACGTTATTGTTGCTGCTACAATAGGAAACATTTTTTTGGCTCAATATTTTTTTATTTACCAAACTCCTATAAATAATATATTCTCTCTTCTAGTCTCTGGTCCTGGCAGTGATCCTGAGTGTAATCCAGGCCACGGATACTTGGCAGCGTTTACCCACCTTGGAAACCTTCTCCACATATGAAGTATATTTCAACCACAACCCCTTAGCTTTGTTTATAATAATACCTGTATATTTCAATTTTAATAGGACATGCAACGCTATTTCGATCAGCGCAATTTTCGCAGCATGCGACACATTGACAATCCCACGGACGACAGCTACCTGGCGGCCTTCAATCAGTACAACGAGCAGCTGGAGACTCGGTCACCCGTCCACACCCAGTCCCGGGTGAAGCGAGAGCAGCGACAACTGCCTACAGCCCCGCGGATGCTGCGCTTTGAACTGGCAGATGCCGTGGAACCGAGTCCGGAACTGAAGCAGATTCTGCGCCAGTACCATGCCCGGGCCCTGAAGGAGAGTCCAAGTCCCGCTCCTGAGAGCAGCACCACCCCGGCACCAGCCGTTGACGCCACCCAGGCCACCACCAGGAGCGTTCGGTCACGGAAGCCCCGTCGCCAGAGGCGCTCAGCAAACGGCGCCCAACAGCCGGTGGAGTTCAAGGTGCAGATGATTCCCTTCGAGGAGACGGACGCTCGGGAACCGGATCCACTTACAGCGCAGCTGATCAAGAAGGCTCGAACCCTGGATCTGAAGAGTCAGGCCACCAGGTCGTCCAGACCCCAGGAGACGAGGAAGAAGACCTTTCAAGTGAGGATCCGCAAGACGAAGCGCTCCAAGCGCTCCGCTCCGCAGATGATCAAGTTCGAGTTGGCGGATGCCAAGCCCTTGTCCCAGCGATCCGGGAAGCAACTACTCCCCGAGACGCCCACGTTGCTGACCATGGAAACACATTCGAAGAACAAAACCCAGTTGGACTCTACCACGCCCAGGGTGGAGGAGAACGATATCCTCACGGGTGAGGCCACGGCAGAGACCAAGCGGATGTACGTTTACAAGGAGTCACCTCTCAGCTCCGGGCATGTGAAGACCAAGAAATCCCTGAGTGCTTTGCCCCACGAGGTCCAGAAGGTCATCGGCCACCTGATGAAGGATGGACACGGCGGCAAGGCGTACGTGAAGTATGTGCCAGCCCAGAAGTCCGACTACGAGCACTACAAGGCGAAGCCCGTGGCATACGGGCTTAAGCCCCTGGGAAACTACGTCAAGTATATCCACAAGACAGCGGAACCCTCGGCGGCTCCGGCCCCGGCTGCAGCGCCCGTCCAGGTGCACATCCAGCCTGTGCCCGTGGTGGAGCAGCTGCGGTATGTGTACAAGCCCAACCACGTGGCTCCTGCTCCCACCATTGCCCAGCCCATTGTGGTCCAGGAAGCGGTCCCTGCTCCCACGGTGGCCGTGGAGGAGGTGCACCACACCTACACCGCCGAACTGGCTCCGCCGCCCACCCAATCCCTGGACGTGATTGTGCCGCAGTTCAGACCCTCCAAGCCGGATCCGCTGCTGGCCGAGTCGCCTGCCATCTACGGCACTCCCCAGGAGCAGCAGTATCAGTACGAAGTCCAGCCGGAGGCCTCGCCGCTGATCAAGATCGAGTACCATGCTCCGGCGGATAGCCTCAAGGAGCACTACAAGCAGCTGCCCGAATTCCAGCAGCTGTCCACGCTGATCGGCAAGTCGCCGGATGACCAGATCCATGGACTGACCTACCTGCTCGCCAAGGAAATGCAGGCCAAGCTGCAGCGGCAGGGCAAGCACCTGGCGGAGCGTCCGCAGGACAGCACTGCCCCTATCCTGTTCCACCCCGGCCAAGGTGCGTCCCCGGCCCCCACTCTCAAGACTCTGGCGGAGCATGGACACCTGGGTATTCAGCCGGGAAGACTGATCGGAATGGCCAAGACCAAGCAGTATGTGCCCATCATCGAGCCCGGCAACAACGACGTCAAGGAGCTGCCCCCTGTGTCCAGCACCAAGCTGCCCACGCCCAGTTCCTACATCGATTACACCCACGGCCATGGCCTGTCCAATGGATACGAGGGTGTACCGCATATGGAGGAGCCTGAGGTCACTACAGTGGAGCATGTGGTTCACCATCCAACAGTGGCCACACTCCAGCACCAGCATCAGATTCAGCAACAGCACCAGATTCAGCCTCAGATTCAGCATCACATCCAGCAAATTCAAATCCAGCACCAGCATCCGCACCTGGAACACCCTCAAGAGCACCATCATCATGGACTGGTGGCCACTGTGCTGCCGGCGGAACTGGATGCAGACAAGGGCGTGAATGGGCTGCACTTTGTTCACAGCCAGGAGGACAAGTCGGTGAGTAAGGGGTTGGGTTTGGGGTCTTAAGAGGCTTAGAATTAATTACCCCTGGAACATAATCGAGTGCAGGTAGACTTCCCTAAGGAAAAAATGTTAACATTATATACGTTCATGGTAGTTTTTCTTCGATATTTCGTCACAATATCGTGCTCTCTGTCTCTTGCGAAATGTTAACTATCTGAAATTATCGTTAAAATATCGAAATTATCAGAATATTAATTAATCACACATATATTTCAACGTTTAAATATCGATTTATATTTCTACCCTATTGTATATATCGCTTGTTTTTGTAAAACATATTAAAATTTGTAATATCCAACTTAATAATATGGATAATTCGATATT
>JAEIIL010009474.1:0-16578 GCA_018905715.1 Drosophila lini | reverse complement strand
TTTAAAAGTTTCTGAAGTTAGATAATAATCATACAATATGTTAGGAGTTATTTTAGTAAATAAAAACGCTGTATTACTTACTTTCAAAAATCAAAATAAATACTTCATTAGTACTCTAACATATTATACCTCAGTTCAAAAACATTCCCTGCTTATAACAACATATGTAATTTCTTTAAAATTTCATCCCAAACCATTTCCCCCTGTGTACGTATTTGTATCTTAGCTGTGTATCTGAAACATTTACTGATAGATGCGCTCATTCTGCAGCTTAAATGTGGTAATTTTTAATGCATGAGCTTCCCAGCAGCTCGTCAAAAACAAATATAATGATTAATTGTGCGAGTCGACAGGCTGGAATGGATTGCCATCGTTTTTGCGTTGTTTATAAAATATTAAAGGAAAGGAATTTCTTATAGCAATATTCGAGGTCTTCTTCTATTTAGTATAATTCCTGGCCAAAGCTTGGAGCGAGTGTAGATGCAGTCAAATGTGAGCTTAGGCATTACCCACGGCGGAATGCCCAAATACGTAATTACAGTTATGGAGCTTTGGCAACTCGCATCTATACTTGCATACATGCATAATACAGAAATAGCCGACCTAAATGCACATTAATGACGATATCTCCGCACAAGAGTATTACGCACACATCTATGCATTCAAGCAGGTGAGCTATTTAATATACGTATGCAGCAGTCCAAGTCCAGTTCGGTCCAGTAACGGAAATAGCTGGAAGAGAAGCTACCTGAAAGCAGGGGAAACTTGGCCAAACAAACTTGAGTTTCAATCACAGGGGCTCGAGGCTCTGACATGTTAATTGAACGGTTCCGGAGAAGGTCAAAGGTCCCCTCGACACACACACACACATACACACTCATCTGGGAAAACTTTCTTCATCTACTTTTAATTAAACACACATAAGTTTCCCTTAGATTTCCATCCTCTTGCCTGCTTGAGTTTTAACTTTCAAATTAAAGACACATTTAGCTCGCAAATCACTGTGAGTTTGGAGTGGGGGGGAAAAACCAGTAGAAAAAAACGAGGAAAAGCAAACGGAAAACAGAGAAAACCGTTCTGCACCATTAATTCTAATGTTAATACCGAGTCCGAGTCCGAGTTCGAGTCCGAGGACCTCGCCAATGTCACAACAAAGACGCATCATCGATTTTATTCGACCTTCGATGGGCCGCCAAGCGAAATAATGACGGGACTCCTTGGCCCAAACTTCAACCCAAGGCAAGAAAAAACAGTGCACACAAAGAAAAGGTTGAACATTTTTTATTTAAAGAAAATTATGGAATAGTAAATCAGTTCAGAGAGCTTTGGGGGTCGTAAAGAGATATTATTACATTTATTTTTGGTGTTTAAAATTAAGCTATAAAAAATTAAGTTAGAAAAAACAAAAACGGCTTAAATTTAAGCACACAAAATATGGTTTATTAATTATTTTTTTAATTTAATAAATTGGCTTCTTAGAAATTAATTACAATTTAGCTTCAGGAAACTTTAAACTTAATTCCTACAGCATTTCCAAAACATATTTGAAAGCTTGGCCCACTTTTGATTTAAATTCTCTTAAAATTTAAGTAAATAAATATAATAAAAATGAATGTATTTTAGACAATTTTTATGCAGATTTTATCTATGAAACAAAAATTGTTTTCCGTGTGTTTTAAAACACCGGACAAAAGGCCAGCGGCACAGACATGAGTTCTCCAGAGTCCGGACACATGTCAATTAAATTTGGGCCACGACTCGCTGGCTTCCTCGCTCCTTCGCTCCGCGACAAAGTGCAGAGGGGCGTGGCCAGGACAGTGGAACTGCGGTGTCAGCATTTTCAGCAACATTAAGAGCATTTTAAATGGCGCATAATTATATTGGACTGGCACATTTAGCGGTCACCCCGAGGCGAAAAACACACACTGCATTCTGTCTAATAAACTGCACAAAAGCCGGCAACAAATGGCGTTGTGCAAAAACAATGACAGCAGCCGGGAGGGAGGGACAGGGGGGCCGTGGACCTGGGCACACAGGTCCTGGTAACCAGAAGAAGGAGAGCGAAAAGCAAACGAACTTTGGCCGCAGGACATGTAAATGCAATTAAAACGCTGCTCTTCACAAAGGCTGTTGACTGATGCAGTCAACGTTGCAATCGCAATCGCATCGATTGCGGCCAGTGTACTAATTAACTTAATGGTTATTTTTAGACCCGTCAGCCGCCGGCAAAGATAATAATTTTCCACAATTTTCGCTTATGTTGTCTTTGTGTCTTTTTTTTTTTTTTGTTCTATATTTTTTTTGGGCCCTTCTAAATAGTTGCGAAGCTCAGGGCACTTGATTTTTATGGCCATTTTCGTTGCCTAATTGAGTTTTCTGTCGGCACTTTGGGCAACGTGGCAACGCTAATAAAGTCAACACTAAAAGCCTCGTTCAATATTCAATTAGACGCACACACACACACACACCACGCACACACCCACACACAGAGATAGACAAAGGCACGCACATTGTGTTTTCACCGACGTTGTCACCATTTTTGAGCTGCCATTGACATTTCCGTTTCCGTCGCGCGCTCTGATTCAATTAGCACAAACCTGCGTTTCTCGGCCCATCCCCCATTTTTTGGGCAGCAGGGAGAAGGAAAGCCATTGTCGCGGGGATTGCATGTGGGTCCCGCTAATAGGCGACTCATATATGTATCCATAGTGTTGCCAAGGGGCTCGCTCTTCCCCCTTCAGGTAAACTTGCTGCGAAGTGACACGTGTTTAAGCCGCAATGTCTGCTGGATTTTGGCAGAGACAACTTGAAATTAAACAATTATTATTTCACAGAATATGACACAATTTTGGCATTATAAGGTTATTAAGTTTGGAGAGGTTTTGTGGGGGGTACAAGTGGGGTTTATAATTTTTTTATTTAAATTTATTTTGTTAAAGAACTTTTAGCTTTAAAATGTGTATGTGAAAGTAAGGTGTTGAATTATTTTATTAAAGTATTTATTTAGAGATTAAATTGAATGGATAGTTTTACTTGTATTACTATTATTATTATAATTATTTATTTACTAATAGTAATCAAAAAGCTTTAAAAGTTTCACAAACTTCAACCTTTAGTGTATGAACATACATTTCTTTAATATTTTATTTCTGCAATTAAACAAAGTTTCTTTTATGACTTTTTATGGAACCCTTCCCTTTATATATGCACTATCTAAAGGGATTTAGACTTGAACTTCAAATTAAACAATTAATATTTCATAGACCATTAAATAATTTCTGCACTATACAGTCATCATATTTCAAGTCGGTTAGTTTCAGTGGCTCATATCACGGAACCGCCACGCGTCCAAGTCGTAAAACAATTCGTGCCCAATATAGTTAGCTGGGTGATATATATACACTATATATCTATAAATGTATACTATGTCGTGTGGTAGTTGGACCCCTTTGGGGCTGGTCATTTGACAAGTGCCAAAGTTGCCACTCGTAAAGTTGGCGCAATAAAAGGCAACAAAGGCACTCGCTGAGGCGCCAATTCCTGGGCTATCTTCCAGGATAGAAAACGGGCCTAAGGACCTGGCCCCTGGTCATAAATATTATGTCCATTGTGGTCATAAAAGCCCAAAGACATTCGGCAGCCGAAAACAAACCCACGAAATAAAACAGGAGGAAAAAAAAAGAAGGAAATGAAAGAGCCAAGCCAAGCAGGCAACAAATTTAATTTATGTAAATTAAACTGGCAAATAATTGGCCCACAGGCCGGTCCTTAAGGAGAGACAGGGGAAGCGACAGGGAATGCTCTGCAATGGCAATTACTTAGACGATAAGACGAAACGAAGATGCCGTAAGTAAAAATGTTGAATGTGCGCTAGAATTTCCCTAAGAAATCGCTGCAATCAATCAACGTGCAATGGCAACAAGCAAAATCAATTGAAATTGAAAGATGATTTCCCTGCCCTGGTCTCATGGCCTCTCGCGCAGGGGGTGGGGAGGGGGCGGCTGTCTTCAGTTAAACTCGGGCCGGAAAAGCCCGAGAAGAAGGACTCCCATGTAAACGAGCGCCCGCAAGAAAAATCACTTACATTAATGAGTTCAAGTTGTTTTTGCCTTGCGGCTGCTTCTTGCTGCTTGGTAATTTATAATGTCAGCAGCCAAAGGAACCTAACCGAACCGAATCCAACCGGCTCCTATGCACCTGAAAAAAAAAATATAAATAAAACTGTGGTGGGTGCTGGGATAACTTAAGTTTATTATACGTCAAATATTAAACTTATAATAAATACAAAATTAATAAAACAAAATTTTGCAAATTTAATATTTATATCTTTTAACCTTTTAAGGTTTTTCTCTCTTTAAATTCAGTCCAAAAGTATGCAATGATTCATTTAATTTTTACAATATAATCCTAAATTTTTCACAGTCTACTTTTAGGCCCTACTTTAATTGATTTCAAATCACTACAGTCTGCCCAGCCACCCCCGGAAAACCAATGAAAAACCATAAAACATTCAACATGTGTCGTTTTTTTTACGTACAAATAAGATGGAGACCCATTTTCCGGGCACTTTTTTTTGTGCGGTGTGCAGTTTCCCGAAGCAGAAGTTACATTTCCATGCACAATTTACACCAATCCGCAAGACACAACTACACACACACGACGAGGAGGAAAAATATCGAGGAAAGCAAAGCAAAGCTTGCGGCTGGGCTAATCAATCTCGTGGCATGTCAGCCAGTCAATTTGTGAGCATGTGTGAGTGCATCACTGCGGCAGTGTGTGTGCCGTCTATTGTAGCGCTTGTAAGAAGTTAGTCTAATTAAATAAATAAGTGCATGTGATTTATTTGCCAGACGCACAAAAACGAACGAAAGGCCAAATAACAGATAGAAGACGGGGCTTATTGATGTTTACATTTTTGCCAAAAGAACCCACTCCCCCGCTCTGTCTCTTTCGCCCATAAATCTGTCTCTGTCGCTTGCCTAATTGAATGATAGGCTAAAGCCAGATGAAAATGTCATGACAACCCAATTGAAATAGGTTGCCATGACGAAAAATATACATATACATATATACTATGTGGGGCTCTCTGCGAAAATAATTAGCGAGAGGCATAAGTTATGGTCGTGTTTTCCGATTGAATGTCACTAATTACGAATTGTTGAATCTGTTTTACAGTATCAATCAATCTAACCAGCTGTCACAACAATATTTTTGTTTCATTTCCCAGAGAGTTTTCTGTTTACGTTTCCATTTCAAATGATTCTTTTATTTTTGTATTTTTTAAATATAGATTTAATGGCTTATTTTGTGTGCCACTTTAACCAATTTATACTTATCACATTACACTTCCAATTAACTCAATTAATGGCATTTAATATAAGCCTACTTTCATCGGAAATTTCTCAAGTGCATTAGAGCCGAAAGCTTATCGCATCCGTCAGTCCTGCTTATAGTATGCATTTCTTATTCAAATCGCATTAAATACTTCTCAGCTATTTTGTGTTCTTAACCCTGAGTAAATACCTTTATTTTGAGCTTATTAGGATTAAGTTTCGAGTGAAATTTCAGCCAAGCACATACATAATTCATTTAACCTGGTTAATTGGATATTCATTGGGATTTTGTGAGGGCAAACTGACTGGTCATCTGCGAGAATTGTTCTTACATTGATTTTTTAAATTAATCTATTCATAGTTTTAAGTTCTGCTTAATATAATCATTTTATTCATATAATTAAAAGTTTTAATACATTTTTGATGGGCTTCTTTGACACGGTTAAAACTCATTTAAAAATCATTGAAAATTTAAGGATTTTGGAGGTTTATTAAATATCCAAGCGGCTTTAATCATTTAAACCTTTATTTATTTTGGATTCATTACTTTACTTTCTCTTGCTTACTTATTTTTAATAAGCGAATATTAATCACTTTGTATTAAACTTATGAAATCTACTTTAACTGCTATATTTAAACCAACAAGTCGCTTAGCCCTGGAATCTTTTTAAGCAAAATTCTTCAACTTAATTAAAGCTTACGGAAAATCGATAGTAAAATTCACCATTTTAACACAATTTTATGCATTCTGGCTTCATATTAAATTTCTTAAGCCAAACTGTAATATTAAGGCCAGCAAATGGCTATATTACTTTGCCACTTGCCCCCTTTTGGCCACTTTGGACTGGGGCATTTAATTTGCCAAGCAGACCACGCCCCCGGGCAGAGAAAAACAAAAAAATAAAAGGGCACCGGCCACAGGACAGACGGGAGACCAACCCACATGCTGCACAAAGGATTTAATGAATTTTGTAAATTTATTAAAGCCGCACGCATTGCAACCATGGGCAACGGCAACGTTTCGCTGCTTTTCGCCTTCCAGTCCTTGCGACAGACGGGCGAAAAATTTAATTAATTGCAGTCCGGTAGCAGGAAAATGGCAGTAGCAGCAGCAGCAGCAGCAGCAGCATCAGCACCAGCAAAAGCAGCAGCAGGAACCAGATCCTGGCGGATCCTGGGAGCTACTGGCATTCCAGCGCAACCTCTTGCCCTCTTGGCAATCAGCGGGTCTGGGGGCCAAATCGGCATGGCCTAATGATTTTCCTGTTATCCCAGCTAGAGCCAAAGAAAACATAATGAAGCCCCAGACGGAGTTCGGGGCAGGAGCTGCACAAAATCGGAGAACAAGGATAACGACAGCGACAAGGACTTCATTACCAAATTGAGCGGCGACTGGCGATGCTGCTGTGCTGCTGCTGCTGTGCTGTAGACTCCGTCGTTTCCGTTTCCGGAACTGCACTGACTGACCAAGGATGAAAATCGAAGAAGCTGCAGGAGCCGGGCTTCCTTATCCTGCCGATATATATATATAAAGATATATAAACGTGGCCGAAGCAATCAAGCGTCGATGGCGACGATTTCCTTTGGATTTTCCCCCATCCTGCTTTTCACTTTGCAGCCTCGAGGCCAAAATATCGCGTGGAAAATCCATCAAAATCTTTCGCCGACTTTTGAGGCCATAAACTTGTGATTGATACCGAATTTAATCAACTCGAGCGCATTTGGCTTGGCTTTCGACTGACTCCCCATTCTCATTTTCGGTGTTTGGTATGCTTCCTATTTTTTAGGTTTTTTTCTTTTTTTGTGAAATGCTTTCCTGCCGGCCGCTTCTTATATTTTTAATTTACGCCTCGCAGCACGATTCTGCATGGCTTATCACAGAGATTGGCAAACGGTTCTGCTTCAGTGCACTTCAATTAGTTGGTTCTGGCCAAGAATACGACATGGATCATCCGGTGCCGGCGTCTATTTTTTGGGGCCATTTCCACGGACATGGTACATATTTATTTCTATGATTACTTGGTTTTACACGGTGATGAAATAGGAAAATTTATCCTGATTTTTAAATATTTACAAAATATAATATTTTTATTAAAATTATAGAATAATATTTGGAAGATTTCTTACCAATTTTTTGGAATGAAAAACTATATTTAAGTCTTCGATCAAGTTGTTTATTTATAATGAAAAGGAAATATTTATTTCCTGTGCACTCCATGTCCTTTTCACTCTGCCCTTGTTGTGGCTTTCATTTTCAATATGCACAGAAAAAAGGCGCCGAGAATTCCGGATGTTCATCAGCCAAATGAGGGGCCAAGCTGGCCAAGAAGAAGACCCAGAATGCCAGTGCGGAAAATGCTTTCACTACGATCCCGTCCGCTGCGGTGGACGGATGGGCGGGGTCCAGGGGTCAGGGCTGTGCTTACAAATTTCAATTTGACTAAAATTGGTTGACACACATTGCTGCAACTGCAGTGCACTCTCCTCCTGTTTTTGTTTTTGTCCCTTTTGTTGTTGCTGTTGTATTTTTTTGCTTTCTCCGAATGTGCGCCCCGCCAAAATATTCATGCAAATGCACTTAAAACATTTTAAAAGCGTTTCTGCGGTTCAATTTGCATAATTCCAGCCACACTCGCACTGTAAAAATGCACAACATTTTACCACTAATGGTGCATGCACACACACACAGGGGGGCTCACACATGTGCATGCATTTAATTATCGAAATGGCAAGCATCGCCCTTGCGCCATCGCTTCCCATCAGTTGCCTCGACTTGGGCCACATTTCAGTGAAATTGACCAGAAGCAGACATTAAATTGCACGTGGCCAGTAAGCGGAGCCAGGCGCCTTCATGTCCTGGTGTCCTAGTTGCCAGGCTTGCGACAAAGGATGCCGCATCCTGATGATAGAATCGACCAACTTGTTTACAGTTTATGCGAAATTCAATTAGGCATATCACAAAATTATCAAACATTACTCTGAAATGTAAAATCAAATTGAATTAGTTGTCCTGGCAATTGGCCTGGAAATGTTCAATGGGATGCGGCAAAGGAGTAAGGAAATTATCCCACAGAAGCCCAGAAGTTAGTGGAAAATTACAAACCTCGAACATTGTTACGGAAATTTCTTACTTCTTAGTGCAAAATAACATTGCTGATGTTAAAAATTTTAATAACATTACTGTAAATCAGTGCGTTGCCATAAACCACCCCTCTGTATATGTGGAACGAAAGTATCACTTAACATCTCAGCGGAAAATCATAACATATCCAGTTATGTTAACCAATAATCTGCAGTATCATAACATACAAGCAACATAAATATGTCCTGTTAAGCCGATGCCTAACATAACCATAAACTACCCCTGGAAACATCACTACTAGCCCTACCACATTACAGTTTCTATGTTTAAGCAACCATAACTTACCCTTGCTTTGTCCTGTAAGGTAGGTTTTTAACATAACTCCTAGGTACTAAGTTACTACTTAAAAAATCTCTGTTACTGTACCAACCCTCTTTACTGTAACGATAGAAGTAACAGAACATTTCATCCCCTATTTAGTAACATTACTGTTATTGTAACATTTCCATAAACATTGAATCCACTCTTAACACTATGTAAGCCAAAACGGTTCTCATTTAAAAAACAGGGGTTAAAACTGTTAAAATAACCTGCTGATGTTAAAGAAAACTGCAAATAATAATGAAAAACTAACAGAACATTTCATCCCCTATTCAGTAACATCAATGTTATTGTTACATTTCCATAAGCATTTAATCGACTGTTCTCATTTAAAAGAAAAGGGGGTTGAAAATGTTAACATAACATGATGATTTTAATTTAATTTCCTGAAAATATAAACAACAAATATTCATATATTGCCAAATGTATTTTTCAAAATTTTAAAAATATTACTTTTTAACATTTCAAAAGTTTTATATATTTCAACCCTGCATCTTCTTGTCTTTTTCCCAGAAATTCGTTCTTTATTTTATTAGAATCAAGTAACTCAACCCTTTACGATTAATGTTTCTTTATCCTTTTAAAAATTACCAAATCGTTTCTATAATAGAAAACCTTTAGAAACGTTTTAAGAATAACTCAAGAATTAGGAATTAAAAGTTCTCGCCCAAAATCATTGAAAGTCATTAAAGAAAATAAGCAGCTAGCTAACCAAAAGTCACGCACTCAGTCGGCAAGTGCTTGCGATAATTGTGAAAAGGGCTGGCTTTGCTGTAGAAATTTACTTCGACACGGAGTGCATTTGGAAAACATTTGCTTAAATGCCGCAAACCAAAACTCAGATAGTTGAAGAATGAAATACGCACACACTATTCCCTTGTTCGCTCCCTCTCTGGAGTGTGTGTGTGTGTGTGTGTGTTTGTGTGCAGCTGGGTTCAATGCAAGGATATGCCACGTGAATGCAACGCCCAATGCCACCCACTGGCGCGCTTGAACTCAATGGTGCACCACAAAACGCGCAGCCAATACGCCCGCGGGTCCTTGGCAACTCGGGATCGTTGGGGGTGTTGGGCTGTTGGGATATGGGAATTGCTACCGGTATCAGCAGAGAGCAGAGCAAGAAATATATAACAATTTTAAAAAGAAAGTAACAAGGAAGTAGAATAATAAAAAATAAGTAAATATTACTAAACTATAATACATATACCATATCATTATATTTTTATAATTTGTTGAATAAAATCCTGCAAAAAATTCCAATCCTTTTAATAGGAAATAACATTAAGGGATCATGTTAAATTCAAATCTGAAAGAAATCAGAACACATCCTTAATTTTTCCTTTATATTTAACACACTTCTTTTAGACTTTACTTTGTAGGAAAGATAACTATAATTAAATTGAAATTACCCATATTTTAATATTTAGTTTTTATAATTTTGAGGGCACATTTATTGTTCAATGAATCCTGAGATATTCCTCAACAATAAGGAGTCTTTACCAATTTTTTCACCGTGTCCTAGCCAGTATTGATAGTAGAATGGCTGCCAACTAGCACGCGAGATATTGATGTGCACAAAATATGCCAAATATCAGCGAGGAGGCGGCTGGTCCATACATAATACATACATACCAGTATGTATAGTTTGTATATCGGCATGAGTGTGTGAGCTGCCAAATCAAGCGCAAGCCCAAAAGTAGCAACAAATAAAATTTTATGCGCTGTGCGAAAAGTTTTTCCTTTTGCATAACGCCCAGCAAATCCAGCAACAGCAACAGCAACAACACCAATGCCAATTTACATGTACAATGCAAAAGTTTCGATTTTATTGTATGGGTTGGGTTTTTCGTTTCGCTTCGGTTCGGTGATGGGGCGGCGTTGGTTGAGATGTCTGATTCTGTTTGTTTTCCCTCTGACAGCCATAGGAGATCGAAATGTTCCCCGCTCAACGTTTCCACGATAAACACAAAGGGCAGCAGCAGCAGTAGGAGCAGCAGCAGCAGCAGCAGCATCAGAAACAGCAGCAACATCAAGCGATTGCCGCTAGCGGCGATGGCCAAAAAGTCAAAAATAGTTTCGAAACGCCATTTGTTGTACTTATTTTGGGGAATGCCAGTTAAGTGGAGGACGACTTCATTTGCCATTACAAGCTGAGCGAACTTTTTGGTTTCAATTTTAAATTGGTTACACAATTTAAAAGCAATTTTCGGTGAAACGATTTCACCAAATTGCCAGCCATTTAAAGGCATTTTATTTCATTTAGTTATGACCAGCAATTATTTACTCATTTCTTTTAATTTCTGCATTAACATTTATTTTAATTTCAATAAATTAAATGGTAATTTATCTTTAATTTCATTTACTACTGATATTTATTTATTTATGCATTTTATTTAATCGTTAGCTAGTAGCCTTGACTTGTTAAAGTCCATCTCCTTTAAGGTCTTTGCTATTTCGAAACAGAACGCATCGCCATCAACTTATGCACATCCACTCAAGCTGAACAATGGCCGAGTTGGAATGTACATTGGCCCATGCTATATGCTATATGTGTGCCCTATAATGCAGTTTATACCCACAATTTAACATTGTCAGAAGCGGCAGTAGCAGTTGCAGTTGCAGTTGCATCAGAGTGCCTGGCCATAACTAATTTGCATATTGTCTGGCTTCGATTCCATTATAGCCGCTGCATTCCCGGCGAATCTTAATCAATCGGATTGTTGTGGTTACATTAAGCCAATATCTAGTAAAGGCAACATGGGGAGTCTAGTCGTTGGATCTTAATAACTTAAGCATGTAATGGAATATTTAGAATCAAAATCCTTATTAATTAGGTATTAATATCAAAGGAAATAAACTAAAATGGCTAATAACATAACATTTATTTTATTAATATTTATTAATATTTTATTATCAACTTTAGACACAGTTTTAAGGTATCTTATAACCACAGCCTCTAGTTAATACCACTCTTTTTATGAAAAAATAATATTATGGGTGTCTTTCGCCCCGTAAAACCCTAAGTTTCCAGGGCTAAGCATTATAAATAATAATTTAAACCAACTCTCCCACCATGCTATATAATCCCTATAGAAATTCCGTTTCCCACTTGCAAGATATTTTCAAGTAGTTATAGAACCTGATTAGCCCTTCTAATTAAAATAACGAAGCAGTGTCACAGGGCCTTCAACGTATTAGGCGGACCTCTGACAGTTTAAAATTCCACCGAGCTATTATCCTTTTTTTCTCAACTTCTTTTTGGTCCAGCGTTTTTGTTGCATATTTCAGGGCGCCGCGGTCAGGAAGCACAACGAACTGCCAAATGGCTGGCGCAAAGCGGAAGAAAAACTAAAACAAATGTCAGCCGTAGTTGACGCGTTGCCGCCGACCACCACCACCACCACCACCACCAGAGAGCGGTTCCATGGGTTCCCATCCCCTCAGGATCTCTCCGCGCAGCGAAATGCAAATGTCATTTGCAGTTGACACTTGACTCAGCACTTCGCACTGTCCTAGGGCACTTTGGGGTTTTCACCTGCGCGCGAAGACACCCGTTTTCCCGCTAAAACGCCACCCCATTCGCTGCATTTGGTGGCACAATGGCTGCAGAGACACTCGCACTCACACTTGCACACAGACACCGGCAAATAAGAAAAAGTAAAATAAAACAAAAGTTGTTGGGCCAGCTAAAAAAAAAAAATAAAATATTATAGAGGTTGGGTTAGAGAGGGATGAGGGGCGGCGGCGACTAATGCCAACTGAACATGAATAAAGTCGTGGCCCTCGGGAAGCTGGTGAAGCTGCCATGTCGTCGTCGCCGTCGTCGTCGTCGTCGTTATTCTCGTGGTCGTCATTAGGAGGGCAGACGTCAAAGTATGCGCTTTGTTTTTGCTGCGTGCCATGCAGCGTGTTAATAGCCAGCCACCAGGCAGCAGAACACCAGGTTGTACACTGAAAAAAAAGAAATAATATCCAAAGAGACGGCTTAAGTAATTTATTAAATTTTAAAAGGCCAGAACCCGTAGCTCGCAGAAAACCTTTCCAGCTTCAAATTTATTTATTATTATTAAAATTATTTTTTTTATATTATCATGCTATCTCTGAGTGTAATATTCATAGATTAACGCTAGATTTCTCTGTGTGTAGAGCCATAAGCCATGTAACCACTCCCCGCTTAAAAGCCAGCAGCCCAAGCTGACACAGTCTGAGGGATGGGCAATCCACGTGGACCAGGAGTCAAGTGCTGCAGTTGCCGTCGTGTGGCGAAAGTGAAGCTTGCATAGCGTTCAGCGGGTGGCTGACATCTCGTGTGGCTGCTGGAAGAGCGGTGAGCACATTAAATTGATGCCCCCGAAGCGAATAGCCAAGGAAAAGGTGGCTCAAAAAGAGCAAGTAACTAAAAGTAAGGCAAGAATTCAGTTTTCAAAGAAAAATTACTTTAAAAAAATATATAAATTCCTTTTTAAATTGATTTCTTATGAATATTTTTTATTGTAAATTTTTATATTTTCCAAACAATTAATCAAAAATAAAGATTCGACAGCCTATGGTGCGTATGCGTAATATACGTATGAGTAATAAACGCCACCAGGCAAAACAGCGGTTGATTTGAGAACTTTTATAAAGCTTTGCGTGGAGCTTAAGTCCACTTAACCTACACTAGATGACGCCACTTGGTGATTTACTTAATATTTAAAATTTAAAAAATAATTTTTTTTAATATCTTACTTCAATTTAAACCCCATCATCATTGATGTAACTTTCCTGTAAGCTAAAAATATTCCATAAATATTTTTCTCCAACGCTCTATGCAAATCAGTCTAGTCATACCCGCGCAATTAAATATCAAAAACTGCATGATTAACGAAATAAATTTCCCCGCTTCAACTGATCTTCGCAGGCCCAAAACAATAACAATAACAGTTAGAGAGGGAGCGAATATACAATTTATATTCACTGCACCGAGAGGAGAGGACTCGCACTCCGAATGCTTTGATTTTTTTAGCTTCATCCACTCTAGTGGGAATGCAACTCAGAGCAGTCGTCGTTCGGCTGTGGCACACGAAGCCTCGCACTCCGGAAACAGTCAGGAATTTTTTTTGGTCTCGATCACTTAAGCACTGAGAAAAATAATCGGGGAAATCAGTAAGATTTTAGTGCGATATTTTGCAAGTTTTTGGTAATTTAAAAATATTTTTTTGTGCCAAAAATATCTGAGTATTACTTATATAAAGAAACCCATTTCTATATTGTTTAAAGATTTATATTGTTTAACTTTGAAAAGTAAAAATAATCAATTATAACATAAAAATTTAAAAATTTTAATTTACTTAAAATTTTTTTGTCTGCAAACAAATTTGTGTTAAAGTGTATTTCTCTGAAAAATAAAATCTATAAGAAACTTAATGTACAAAACAAGATAAACCTTATTAAAATTCAAAGCAGATCACATTTATTGTTGGGGTTATTGTTGTTTTCTTTTTATTTTTGCACTACACTTTCTTGAGTTAACTTTAATATTTATTTAGATATTATTTTTAAAAATTCTGAAAATTCCTCAGTCCAATTTTTCAATACAAATATTTATACATTATATTTATAACATAACTTTTCTTTTTTTAAAGTTCTTTTAAACCCCACAATGGCCGAGGAAAATGATCATCCATCAACCAATAATGCCTTGTGGTCACTTCAGGGCCGCGAAAGGCCGAATCCCGCCCAGCGACTGCACAACCTTACCTCGGCCGGTGCTGCTACAACCACCTCCTCCACGTCGTCTTCAATCTTTACCAATCCCGGCGTACCACCATCCAGCGTGATCAACTTGTCGCACTCCACCGATGTGGTCATTGGTCCTATGACCCAATATCAGGGACCGGTATCTATATACTATATGGATTACATGGAGGCACACGCCATGCAAACGGCAGCAGGTGAGTCCCCTCGATCCTGACTTCAGTGGAAAATCAGGTTAAGACAGTTTCCATTCTGGGTTAGTTTGTACCTTAACCTACTTGGTTTCGAGATCTTTCGAGTAAACTGAGCAAAGTTCAAACTTAAAGCTGCTAACGCCTTTATTTATTTTGGCGTTTTTTTTTTCGAAATTATAATAACAAATAGTAGCTAGTATAATAAGTTGCAACAATGAATTTAATAATATATTAGTAGAGTTTTGCTTTTTAAAATAAAAACAGTGCAGTAATTGGGGATTGAGAAGAGGAACACTGATCACGACATTAAGTGCATGCTGTTAGATATATTTGCAATTCTACAAAATTTATGATTTCTTTTGTACGATATTTAAAAATAAATTTTAAAACCGGAAGGCATGATTATTGGTCTAAAATAAAAGTATAATTCGAAACAATTTTTATTTTATTTATAATTTAAATCCAAATTAATTTAAAACCTACATATAACACAGGGGTTTTTCTAGTCCATTGTTATAATTAATTAAAATATTATTAAATTGTATTGTACTTATTTCAATAACTTAATTCTAAACTTTAAGGGGAAAAACTGATCAGCAACCAATCAGAGATAATGCTAATGCAAACAATTCTATGGGGATTCCTGGAAACCCATCAGAACATATTTATTGAGATATATAAATACAAATGTAAGATGTACTTAACCGCACTCACACTCGGTGCAATCACCGATACGTTTATCGTGTATTTGTGGATCAGTCTTTTAGAGCATTGCGATGCACGGCACGGCCCACATTGCTCATACGTCACGTAGTCCCCAAGAGAGAGAGAAGGAAGAGAAGAGAGCGAGTGGGAAACGGGAGAAATAAGAGGCCAAAGCGTGAGTGCGAAAAATGTGATATGCCAACAGCAACAAAGGCCGGCACCCGCACACATAACCCTCCATAACACCTCTCAAACCCAACAAACTAGGAATGTTAAACGATAAGAAAAATCGGATATAATATATCGGTATAATCGTATAAATATATATATTATATCAAAAACTTTTTAAAAGATATAAAGTAACTATTTAATGATCATAATTTATTTGTAAGCCATATTATTTCAAGATATTAAATTTCTCCTTTTATATCGTAAAGATATTTACCAAACCGATCTCTTTTCCCATCCCTAACTTGAAAACAAAACATGTCAACCAAGGGCAGAGCGAGATGGCTGCTTTCAACGTTTTGCCTTTTGCTTCCAGCTTTTGCCTTTTGCCTTTTGATTTTTGCTTTGTGCGATTTCTGTTGCTGTTTCTCTTTCTGTTTCTGTTATGCCGACAGCTGCACAGCGTTTCAGTTGTTTCTGTGACGGGTTCAGGTGCGGTGGCGGTGGCGGTACTGGTATCGGTCAAAGCAATTACACATTTCATTTAAAATTATTGCTGAATACCTGCCTTCTGTTTCCCTGCGTATTTATTATAATGATAATTCCGATGACTCATCAGGGGGGCAATTACTCATAAAGGCTAGCCTATAATGCCCTGTCGCATTGCGAGTGCCAAAGAGTTGTGATAAGCGAGGGGAGTGAGTGCCACCGTGGAACGCTGTGCCATGAAACTGCTGCTGAAAGTTCACTCGGAACGCACGGCCCGAAGGAGACGGACTCCGGAGCCGAGTCTAGCCCCATCCAGGGATTCCTCAAGTATATAAAAAACTTGTATTTATTTCTTTCATTTCCGGTTAAGTTACAGGGAATCGATGGCGATAATATCAATAGTTTGTGGAAGGGTGTCAGTCCCTTGCTATTGATAAAGATTTGTATTTCTTTTGAAAAGACGTAAAAATAAATTTATTAGTTATTATCT
>JAEIIL010009467.1:0-20115 GCA_018905715.1 Drosophila lini | reverse complement strand
TATCTGCAAGGGTATACAAACTTCGGCGTGCCGAAGTTAGCTTCCTTTCTTGTTTGTTTTCATTTCTCGTTGTTGGTGCTGCCGCTGCCTCTGCTGAAAAATTGCTCAGGCAAATAAATATTCAGCTAGGCGCTTCGAGGCAATAAATGTTTTCTGTTTTGTTGAATTTATCATAGCCCATATATACTATAGGGAGATGGATCTATTGTGTACACACCGATATGCATATTGAATATTTATATATATATCCGTACATGTATATACATATATTTTTTTGACTTATTGCATTTCGAGGCCGAGAGCCGAGAGAAATATATTTTTAAATAAAATTATAATTTTATTACTACGAAATGCGGCGAGAAATTTTTTTGTGCTTTTGCGTGTTTGCCAAAAAGACTCGCATTTTATTGTGTTGTTCGTTGGCCTTTTTAATTTATTTAAATTTAAATCTATTTTGCCATCTGATGTCTTCTGATAAAAAATGTATTTATACATTTGTTCTGCCGTCCGATTGTTTGGTTTGTGTTTTTTGGGCTGAAGACAAAAAGTGCGACGAGGCAAGCAAACTTGAACAATAAATTAAAATCACATGAAAATCTGTGTTGTGTTTGCTCTTTGTGTCTCTGTCTGTGTGTGTGTTTTTAGTTGCTTCCTCAGTCCGAAATTCCGAGCATTGTTCGCCTGTGGCACATTTGCATACCACACTTGACACTTGTCTGCGGGGGCGGTATTTGGCGGGCGTGGCCCCGCCCCACCGCGCCACGCTCCGCCGAAACATTTGTAGTTTATTTTATCTATCTATATATCTGCGTTCCATGGCAATGTGACGTGATGTTGTTCTCGGAAGGAAGCAGCAGCATCATCATCATTACCATCATCAAAATGAGGCAAGTTTCGTAAGGAAGCAACCAAACTTTTGACAAGCCAAACATTTATCAATGCCAGCACAATTTGTTTGACTCTTTTTTTTTCTTTCGCTCGGGATATGCCCAGAGGATTTCGGGAGGGAAATAAAGGAGGATTTGGGACCTATACATATAAGATGCGTAACGCAAAGCAAAACTGACCTTCTGTTGACATTTTAAAAGCAAAGTTTCTTCATTTATTATTTGAGGATATTGTATACCATTGTGGGTTTCTTCTTTCCTGGAATTGCCTCAACTTTGTGCCAAAGTTTCTTGGCAAATTTCAACAATTTTGGGAATTGTTTTATATACATATGTATGTGTTTATTTGTCAGATAGAGATACAATTTGATGGATGAACTCTATAGATAAAATATGTATATTCAGTTATTTAATTTAGTGGTAGTAGTTATACAAACCATGCTTCAAATGACTTTAATATCTTTATTACATATTGAAATATGCTTTTTTTGTATTGACAATTGAAGCATATTATTGCCAATAAAAGAAAACTTTCGGAAACAGCTGAATCTGAAAGAAACGGAAAATTGAGTGGGTGGCAAAAATTGCAAGCAGTAAACTTTTCCATAAGACAAATGGCAGCAGGAATATATAGCTAGGCGAATGTACGTGGCACAGTAATACCCTGTACTTACTAAAAGATGTCTTAAACTTTTGTTTTAATTTCCAGGTTGTAGCTGCAGTTATTTAATTGCAGCGCTGGCTTGCCAGAGACTATATATGTATAGTATAGTTTTAAGTGTTTTCCTTGCCATCCGGGGCATCCAAGTGGTCGATGCTGGGTCTTCTAAGTTTTTTTTTTTTGCCAACCCCTCTTTCTTCCCTCGCTTTCTCGTTATTATTTTCCTCTTTGCACGAAAAACTTTTCCCCTGAGTTCACTTAACTACTTCCTTCTGCCTGGCAACACAAACTGAAGCGCACTTCAATTCAATTTCGTATGCCAACTTGGACTATCCTCAGCTACGGGCTCTTTCCCTGGCATGTTCCCTGCATTTCCCATTTCCCACCCATTTTCCTATCTATCCCCCCCCCACACACCCCTTTAACTTAAGCCTTTTCGAGTGAAATCAGTGCAAAAGTACAACGAAGGAGTGGGCGGCGGCGGTGCAGTGCAGTGGAATGGTTTTCCATGGATGCAGGAAAATTTCTGTCAGTTTCTCTCTTGTGTTTTACACAGTTGCCCTTTTCTCCATTTCCCCATTTCTTCATTTCTCCCCTCCCCCCTGATGATGGGGGAATTCCTTTCCACTTGGCAATTTCCCTTCAAGTTATCCAAATGTTGGCACACAGCCCAAGCGGTGACATTGTTGACTCTGTCTGCATTTGTCGCAGTGTAGCAGGCCAACAACATGCACCCACCCACACTCTCCGTTCTGCTCCTTTCTTTTGGAGGTGGAAGAACTTTGCTTTCCACCCCGAGATGTGTTGCTGCTTAATTTGATTTTCACAAGTTGCCAACGACAATTGTTGTTGTCGCTGCTGCTGCTGCTGCTGCTGCTGCTGCTGCTTGATTTACATATATATTTAATCGTGGCTGCAGCTGAAACGGCAGCAAAAGTTTCGCTCGTGGGCGTCAACTGATTCGAAAGTGGCAGCAGTGGCCAAAAGTAAAAGGCAACTCTGTTTCCCAGTTTCCCAGCTTTCCACTTCTCTCCCAACAGTCTTGAGGAAGAACCAACTCCAACCAGACCTTCATTATGGAACCCGAAAACTTGCAAAACTTCTGACTAGAAATACTTTGTCATAGCACTCGTGTGTGTCTTAGATGAACACAGGGAAAACAGGGGGAGGGAGGGAATTTGTTGGGAAATGTATTTATATACACGACAGTTTTGTATTTGAACAAGTTTTGGGCAAAAACTAACCAAGAAGCAACAAGGTAAAGATAAACTTCAAATATTTAACTTTGCCTGCTACAATTTATGCAAAAATAACCGCAAATGTATAAGTTTTATAAAAGATCAAAGCAAATAAAATGGAATTAAAAGGTTTTGACATTTTACTTGAACTGTAAATTTGAATTTTATTAGAAAATTTGATAACAATTTATGATATAATGTTTAAATACAATTAGTTAATAAAAGTCATAAATCAATTTAATTTTTCCTAGGGGATTTAAAAGTAATTAAAAGCAATTAGCTTTAAGTCAAAAATGTTATTTTAAAATGTTACACTAGGGATTTCTAAATTGTTAGAGTAAATGTATTTATAAACAGAATTCACTGGAGAGAAATGAAATGTTTCTCGTTATAAAATAGATTGTGTTGGATAAGTTTTCAGAGTGTTAAAACTATTTGTTCAATGTCAATGTTTTGTAAGTTTCATTCAACTCAAAAAAATTATGAAATAAAGTTTGAATTGAATTCCTAGAAATTATTAGCACGAAGAGCTACTAAATTGGAGGCCCCTAAATAATTTCAAGCTGAATTAATCTTTTAATGGAGCGAAAACTACAACAGTTAAAGGAGGGAAAAGTTTATAACAAGCCCGGAAAGTACATCGAAAAAAGACGAACAAGTGAACTTTGCGAGTACTTTTCGCCGAGTGTTTTGTATCTGCATTAGCACAAGCAGCATACCATACATACACTTATCAACTCGCTCACACTTGCATGGGCCACAAGGAGACAAAGGATTTGTACGCATTATCCAAAGGACTTTTGCATAAAAGCTCCATTTATCTGCGCGCCTCTCCCGACTTAAAATCCCTGTTGAGACAGCCAGCAGACAAACAGGCGTATGTGTGTGTTCGCCGCTGTTGAATTATTCAGCTTAGTTCAGTTTGCTTTTAATTAACAAAATGCTAATACCGAATTACGTAGACCTGAGAAAAAAAAAAAGCACGACACAAACTTTTGCACAGTTGGCAATTTAATCTATTAGGAGTCAAATCTCTTTGAGGGACAGAGTGAGGGAAATAAATAAACTGAACGGAACTGAACTAAACTAAAGTATCAAATTTGGGACTGGGAAAATGTCCCATTTCGTTTCTCCTTATGCCGAGTTCCATTTATTCCCTTTTTACCCCCTTTGAAAATTGCTTTCAGCTAATTTGCGCCGAACATGCAATGGATATTCCGTATGTATGTATGTACATACAGGGGCGTATGTATGCTTGAATTTCCTCGCCTTGGGGGTTGTTTGGCTTTCGGATCTATATGAGTGATGGAAAACCACAAAAAAGGGTTAAAAGGGGGTGATGGTGAATGGGAAGTAAGTTATAACTGAAATAACAATAAAAATAACATTTGTTTCGGGCTCGAGCTGCTAAGGAAGTTGGGCACGTGTTTTGGTTTTTATCGCCAGTGGAGTGAGAGAGAGACAGGGTAAGAGAGGGTTTCCTTGTAGGGTTGCGGGTGTTCGGTTCACAAAGGCCAAAGGGGGGAGGTAGGGGTCAAACACAATTGTCGGCACTCGTCACGTTTCATTTTGTGCGTTCACGCGTGCACACACTCCACGTGCTTGAAAAAATATTTCATTTCATATCGCCCCCTCCTCCAAACTCCGCCACTGGCAAAAGTTAAATCATAACTTCAAGTTGCCATTTAATAGGAGGGCATTTTTTTTTTACTGCTTTGCAAACATATGACTTATTTACTTAACGCTGCAGGAAAGGGGATAAAAATGCTAACAAATGTAACGTTTGCATTGAACACTGCAAATATTTTGTTTTAGCTTTTTGGGTGGTTAAGCAAACATCAATATTTATACAAAAACTAATAACTTTTATAGCTGTTATACTTTCCAAGGAACACTTCAAGCAAGTACAAAGGTTTTGTGTTTATGGAATTAAAGTTTAATAAATGAAAATGAGTTGGGAAATTTACCATTTAAGTTTATATTTGAGTTTTATGGCTAATTCGAAGTCGTGGCAGTCGAATAATTTATTCCAAATGGATCAGAAAGCTATTTTAAGTCCTAAAGCACACAAATATATTTTTTACAAAGTAATAAACAATAATTTTTCTGTTGTAAATTTGTATAGTTTCCCATTTTGTATACAAGTTTGTCGCTAAATTCGTACTTGGGAATTCTAAGACACAATCTCTGTAGCAACCCAGCATCATCCCAGCTACAATCCTTAATAATACCTTAAATTTTAATATAAATATTAAAGAAATCCACATTAAACAATTAATTTTATTCTGTTCAAACTTAAAGCATAAATAAAAGTTAGCACATTTTTGTAGGTTGATGATTGCAACCAAGAAAAAATTTGTCATATGCCATAGGACGACAGCGGCAATGTCCACAAATCGAAAAGTGAGAGAGACAGGGGGGACAGAGGACCGGGGGAGAATGGTAGAAACAACAGCGCACACGCCCATCTAAACAAAAGCCGGCCCCCTGCCCTTTCCCATTCTCTTCCCCCTTGGCCTGTGGACAAAAACAGGAGCAACAAAAACAATAATAAAGCCAACAGCAACGCTTTGTCGTTGTTGTTGTCACTGCGACAAAATAAACGTCAGGGTGGGATTTTCCCCTAAAAGGATATAAGGGGTGCCGGCGGTGGTGGTGCGGGTTGGGTTTCAGTTTGAGTTCGAGTCTGAGTTTGGGGTTCGTGTCCTCACACAGGAAGCGTCACACAAGCTGGCAGGATATTTTATATTTGTGCGCCATGTGTGTGTGCGCCAGGGACAGCCATTGTAAATTCCAGCTGCCTTTTCCTCCTTTCCAAACGGATATGCCATGTACGAGCAGCGGCAGTAGGAAGAAAAAACACAGGGATTTTATGTGAGTTTGTGTGTGTATGTGTATATACATGTCCTGGAGGCAGAGCGCACAGGATATGCCCTGCCTGTGGTTTGCCCTTTTTCCCACTCGCTGCCCCCGCCGGCACACGGTACGTATACGTAATGCCTGATAAAATGCGAAATGCGCGAATAAAACGAGGCTCCGAGTGTGTGTGTGCGGCAAGTCAAGCGGCAAATCAGCTTTAATGGGTGGCACTTTTAGCCAACTTTAATTATGCGAGTGGTTGTGTGTGTGAGTGTGTGCTTATTGCAAATTAACAATAAACAATTTTTAATTCAATTTCGATGGAGGCAAAGAGGCGAACCCACATTCGTTGGGTCAAACTCGTGGAAACTCGTCATTAATTTAAATGCCACGCCCCATGGTGGTCTTCTTCTCCTCCTCGTTGCTCGTTTCATTTTTGTGGAGTCGGTTTGGGGGGTGGCATTCGGGATTGAGGGTAGTATCCCCTGCTGTCCCCTTGTGTCAGTCCCTGTTTTTCCAACTCAATTAATTTTCTCCCTTGTCGCTTTTGTTGCTTTTTAGGTACTTTGCTGCCTGCTGCTGTTGTTGCTTTAATTAGTGCGCCCTTTTTGCTCATTTCGATGTTGTTTTTTTTTTCATCTTCTTCTGCTGCTGGTTTGCTCCTCCTCGGCCTAATGACACAACCGAAATCATTTCCTCCACTTTCTCATTTTCCTTTTCCAGCTAAGCTAATTGACATATGATCATAATGACGCTGATAATCAGCGAGGCAATGGCGATGATGATGATGATGATTATAATGGCGATGAGGGTGTGAATGTTGCAACCTGTATTTACCAGTTAATGATAGACCCGTAACTTAGTCGCCCCTTGGCACAGCCATACATGAAATTAACTTGAACTTGAACTGGCTAAGTGGAAATTTATTCAAGGGTTAAAGGTGATTGATTAAAGTGTAAGGGAAAATTCTGATAAATAAATTAGGTTAAGAGTCAAAGAAACATTTTAATGAGACTTGAATACCTTTTATAAAGCTTTAATAACTCCTAAAAACTCTTTAAACATTATTAAATTATGTTTAAAATTTCTTAATTGACAGCTATACTTCGTTTTTAAGTCATTTTTAAAATTTTTTACCTGTCTTTCGTTGCATTTAAATTTGTTGTTATACCGATTTGGCAATTGGCAGCTTGTTTCGTCTCACTTTTTGCAAAATCGCCTGCCAAACACGCCTCCCCAGAAACACCCATCTCTGGGATTTTTTCCTCAAAAGCTCGAGCGTACCTCGCACGCGATTTTAATGACACGGCACTTAAAATTTAATCGAGCAAACTGCATTGCCTCGATATATATGCAAGAGGACCGAACCGTATATAAACACATTTCATCTCCACCTCCCATTGCTCCCATCGCTTGCATTGATTATTGTTTTCGTGCATATTTCATTTGTTGGCTGATTTTTCATTTTGTATTTTTGTTGTTGCTGTTGCTGCTGTTGCTGCTGCTCCTGCTTTTATTTCTGCTACGTTAATTGCACACAATGCAAGCAGGCTGACCATTATGTGATGGGAAGCTTTCCGCTGTGTTCATTTTGATACCCTGTACTTAAAGAGGAAAGATATATCATTTTGATTACCATTTTGTCAACTAAAAATTAACAGTTGAACCAAATATTAGAACGTGAAAAGGGTGGAATAAACAAATATGACTACTAGTGTTCCTTAAAAATTAAGAGAATTTAATAAGTAAAATTTAAATATTAGCTCAAAAATATTTTCTAAAAAATGTAAAAACTATTAGCAACATATAAAACGAATTGAAAAATTCAAATTATCCTTAAAATGTGACCGCACATAAAGAGCACTCTGCTTGTGCCGTCAGAAGCCTTGCTAAGATGTTCTCTACTCTTAAGACATGACTTTGCGCACCTCTACTTTTATTTTATAAATTACAGAGTATTTTAAAGGCGAGTCCTCATCAATATTTATTTTCTTGCCCGCTTTGTCTGCACTCAGTAGTTGCTGCTCTTGTAGCCGACATGGTTGCTGTGTGTGGTGAAGAGGACATTGGCCAACGGAAAAAAGGTGGAAACTTTGGCACGCAATGGGCGAAAACCGCAGGAGATGGCATTCTGCCCACAAATTGAGGTGATACTCACAACCAAAGCGGCCAACACACGTTCGGTTGGATAAATACAAAAAAAATATATATAAAACATAAAAGATAAAGAAAAAAATTTAAAATAAAAAGAAAAACTGGGAATTTTTCCTGCATTTGGCGCCTATTGTTTGAACAACATTTGCATTGATGATTTACAACAACAGGAATTTCATTTAACAAATTTATTGTTGTTTTTTCTGCTGCTGCTGCTGTTGCTGCTGTTGCATTTCATGCATCGTGAAGCATGAAACAGCTCGCGAACAGCAACACGAAAATTAACAGGAAAAAAGAAAAAAAAAATACAATACGTTCGTACGAGTATATAGAAAAAGAAAAACAGAGGGGAAAACGGCGCCCAGGGCGACGGCATTCATAAATTTCAATTGTGCGCTTTTCCTTTGTGGATTGTGTTTATTGAAATGCTTGACATTAATTAACAGCAAATAAATAAAATTACGCCCCGGTCGTGAATGGACTCTTGCAATATTGTACAAGAATGTGTCGCAAAATGATTTTTACTCTATCAGGCACAAATGATAATTACTCCCCTCATCATTATCATCATCATCATTATCATGGCTAGGGGGCTTGCCAAAAAACGTTTTTCGTAAATCTTTCATTTCTTGTTGGTGGGAAATTGGCAAAGATCCCAAAAAGAGAGATGTGCTTAAAAAATTTGGTCACCCCTTTGACAAGCTTACCCCACTGAAGAACGGAAGAATTATGTATATATCTGAACATATATTAGAGCATTTAGAAATGTTTCCCATTTATAATATTCAAAACGCCAGCAGCTATTTAACTTTTGATCCGCCGGCATTATGTCAGTAAATCTTTGGAGAATTTTCGTTATTATTTTCCCCGGATTTCGTGATTATGGCCGAAAAATTTGGTTGGCCGAGTGTTGATTTTTCCACCCACGTTTTTAACACCGCAGCAAATCGCTTTTGATCTTCCCAGCGGGAAGCTGACGATTGAAAAGCGCTTTTCCCCCACAGATGCAAATGAATATTTTTACGGATTTTCCGCTGCTTGTTTGCTTTTTTTTTTATTTATTTCGGCACAGCAAATGAAAATTTCCATCTCATTCGATTATTTATTTATTGCCGAACACACAAAGCAAACGACAGGAACAGAATAAAATGTGAGGAAAAACAAAAGCAGAAGCGGAAGCTTGTGTCGTATACATATTTTCCTCCCATTAGAATTTTAATAGAGAGCCGCCTAATGAAATGCGGAATATTCCCACAGTATATTTAATTAATTCCCCGATCGCACTTCCATTTTTATTTTTTTTTTTTGCTCGAATCCCTTGGCACTTGCCATTAAGGCTAATCGAACTAATCGAAGCGAATCATTTGTCAATCAATTGCTAAAGGGGTGTTGGCTGGGCCATAAAGAGTCAGAGCGGGGTTACAGGCAGGCAGCAGGTGTGTTGGGTCTCCAACCTGATAATGATAGGTCTGGCTTATTGAGTTTCAATTACTGCCGCTTCCACGCCAGCTTTCGGACCTGCCCTAACAAGCACCCCTTGTACACGGTGTGGAAAAGTAGTTGGAGATGGAAACGTGACTCACGAGTAGGATCTTAAGTTTTTAAAATATTAAAAAATGTATAAATATTGAAAAATACAAATACAAAAATATGTTATTGAAAAGGATAATGTTTGATAATTTTCAAGAAAGATTAAAGAGATGTTTCAAATTGGATACACTTCCGAGAAATGGACTTTTTCCAAGACTCCAATACGTCAAGGCTTTAAGCTTAATCTTTCACTGCAAACCCTTATAAATTATTTGCAGGAATTATCCAAAAACTATTTGGAGTAATTTACATTTATAATCCCACGTTTTAGCCATAGTTTTATCACAGATTTATATCGTATTTGTACACGATTGGGTAACCAAATGCCGAACGGATCTCGCGCTGAAGATAATTTGCAAGTGTCAAACCGAAATGCGCAAAGTAAGCCAGTCACGTTCGGTGGGTGTGTGGCAATCACGCACGCACACACCGCTGGGGCCAGGTAGTGGATTCCTTTTACATATCTGATAGCCGGCGACTGGACACAGACACACACACCATGACACACAACACACAATCCCCATAGCCACATCCCACCAAGCGGCGAGCTTCGGCCGATGCGGTGGCTGCTGCTGCTTGCCCATTCATTGCCATGTTTGCCCACGTCGTCGCCAGTCGTAAAATGCAAATTGCATGCAATCAACGCGTTTTTCGTTTAATTATTATGAGAATTTTTTTTTTTTTTTTGCCCTGGCACGGAACGTGCCAAGTGCCATTCGTATACATGCAACAACAACAACAACAACAACAGCGAGGCAGCGGCAAAAACAACTTGATCCGCCCGGCGGATTTCAGATACAGTACTACGGGTATTATCGGCCTTTGTCTGGGCCGCCCGGGGGCTGCCATTTTCAATTAAATTACCAGGCATTGGGCGCAAATTGTGCTGCTCTCACTCACTCTCTCTCTCTGTGTCTGTGTCTTTGCCACTGACTAATCATTGTTTATCTATATGGGTACACTGGAAAATAAACAGGGTACCTTCAAAATTTTTATTTTTATACAAATTCAACAAAAGAAATAGATATTATTTCAAAACTATTATTTAAAATATTATTTTATATTTTTAAATGTTTTCATGCCTGATTTAGTCCTTAAAATTCCCAAGTACGGATTCAGCAATACATTTTTTCCTCCAACTACAATAAGACTTAATATTTTCTATATACCCGACCTCCCTTTTATTTCTCAGTGCACATATTTGTGCGAAATAAAATTCCACTCTAATTAATTTACATTATTTATTGGCTTTGAAATACAACACTTTACTACACACACACTGGCTAAAGGGAATTGAGTTATGCGGCAATTTGTTGGGTAAATTCGCAGAATCGGGCCAATTTTGCGGGCTGCTAATTAATTTAATGCTCCCCCGTGGTGTGTGGGCCACGTGATCTACATACAAGGCGAACAAAATTGTAAATTGCGCGAACATTAACTTAAATTTAGACTTCATTCAAAAATTTGACACAATCGTTTTATTTTATTTTTATTTTCTCGCTTGCTTGCCTTTGCTGACTTTGCTTTAATTTGGCGTACTTTTTGGCCAAGAGACATTGAACCCAAAAGTGTGCGAAGGTATATTTTATTTTGTTTGCTTCTGTTCGAGTTAAAGGCGTAGGCGTGGGTGGGTGGGTCGAGAATGAAATGCAAAAGTTGGCTAAATAAATGAGTGGAAAAATATGTTAATTGGAACATTGACAGCTAAGTGATTTTTTCGCAATGTGCTCTAATTTCAGTCTACGCAGCAGAAAAATGAAATTCCAAGTAAAACAGCAGCAACAAAATCATTATTTAATGTTAAAATATTTGAAAAGGAAATACATTTATTGTACCAGAGACCGATCAAAAGCTGTTTGAAAAACTATTCCAGCCAAATCAGGGCATAACACCCAGGCAACTCTCCTGTAGTAGAGCAGGAAAATCGCCAAGTATTCACCATAAAAAGACATCCTCAATTTGGTTTCGGAATTCTCATACTTCGGTACGTGACTGGGAGTTGTAAGTAATGCTGCGATGGAGGACGGGAGTGGTGGAATAACACGCACACACTCCGGTGGAGAATAATATTTGAATTGCAAAATGGAGTGGACAAAACACAAATATAATTTGTGCAGTATATGCAAAATTGATTAGATTGGGTGCGGTTTTGCTTGGAACAATGTTCGCTTTATGGAAAATTGAAATTAGTCGACTTCATCCCCCCACAAAAACAGACACACACACAGATACACTACCATGTATCCTTGTATCCTTGTATCCTGACACATTAAATGGCATGCATAATTGAATTATCGAGTGGGTGAATTTTGAGCAAGGGGGCCGGACACGGATGCATACCAATCGAGATAAGCGAGGTCAGACACAATGGACGCTAGGTGTTTGTAAACTCCGATTTTGGCCAGTTGAAACAATTCCATGTCGATTGCAGGGCGTAATTAAATCGAGGAAGATCCCACAGGGAATATATGGTATGTAGAGAGAGAGAATTGTAATAGAATTGCCCTGGGCATGTGCTTGTTGTATCTCTGTATCCGTGAGGATTTACGAGCCAAGCCAAACCAAGCCAAGTCAAGCCAACCATTCACAGCAGCAACCGACAATGGAAATTGCAATCCGGCTGCCAGTGTCCTGTCCTGTCGCTCCTGACGACAGTCCTGTGGCAAACTGCTTATGTATGCACATATGCAAGTCAAATAAACGTAATAATAAAATTGTTGCATACCACTCCACTCGTCCTGAATGCGGCAAGTTCGAAAAATATGATATGCAAATGAGAAAGGGGCAGGGAGTGAGAATACCAACGATAAGGGTGTGTGCCGTCTATACAAATGCATATACATATATCTGACATACGCATGAGGGTTTAACCACACAATAGCAGACGGTAAATTACAAGTGAACATAAATGTCATATCCCTTTCAACTTTGAAGCATTAATAAGTCTTGTTACATCAGGAATTAATAAAGCTTTTAAAGAAAAGACATACATATATATTGCTAAATTGAATTTGTTACACATTTATTTGTAATTTAAATTTACAAATGTATGTAAACTTTCACTGACCTGAACATTGGAAATGTTATGATATATAAATAATATTTACTTTACTCTATATCAAATACAAATGATCCAAGTGATCACTATTACCAAGTGTTAAACAAATATTATAAAATGACATTTGACCTAAGTTAAACTCCCTTCTAAGAGTTCAGTAATAACTTACGTCCAAGTAATTTAATGTAACCCCATTTAAATGTTATATTACGAGTAACCCAACCAATATATGGTTAACCCTGAGATAACAATTTAACCTAAAGATTACAGGTTTGCTTTTTTCACTGATTGGCTTTACAATTTCTTCTCTGGCATTATTTCAGCCATAACTTTTTGTATGCCTCTTCACTAACCGTGATTGAAGGGGGGGAAAACACTTCAATTAGGGTTCTTTATTTGTGGGCGTTCACTGTACGTACCTGAGTTCTGTTAATCACTACCCGGGACAGGGAGTGCAGAGGGGCAAACAAAGCGCTAAAATAACAATTTAACAACTTGTTCAAGACGAGCGAGCAACTCTGCCTCCACCTGTCAACCCTCTTACCTTTCAGGCCCTTCCCTTCCCTCCCTCCGATCTGGTACCATCCCCTTACCCCCTGGTAACCGCTCAGGCTCGTTATTGTCATTACCATTATATGAATGTATGCATGAACAATGCTCGGGTAATTATTGTTTTGGGGACAGACGGAGGCGATTGCGTGACTGGAGCACATTTGTTTTGTTTACGGAAAGTAATTGCAAAAGTTGTTTCAATTTTGCCCAACAGCGATAGCGGCAGGCCATCATCAGCCGGCGAGGGCTAACAACAATCGCTACCCGAAAGAGTCCGGGAGTCCAGAGTGCTCCGAAACTCGGCAACGGGAGCAGGCAAACAATGCATAATTGGCATCAGCTTAATGCTTTAAGTTGGCAAGTGCCGGTGGCGAAAAAAATAAAATAAAACCAAATGCTAAATGCAACCCATAACCACCCAGCAGAAAACAGCATCAAAAACGCATTTACCCTATCCGACGCCGCCTCCGCCCTTGCGCTGGGCGAAAAGTTTTTAGTTCAACAAAAACTACACAAAATAAATGCATACATATATGTATATATAGATATATGTATGGTTTGTGTGTATAAAAAATTGTAAAATAGTGATGGGGGCGTGCGGGAGTGGCCAACGGGTCTTTTTTTTTTTGTGCCATTTTCTTCGTAGCTTTGTTGAAATTACAATTTTCTTTTGCTGTGCTCTCTTTTTCGGCATTTTTTTCGCCGTGCTGCACATCCGGCGCAAAAAGTGCATGAAAAGCGCAGAAATGGCACAACTACTATATATCTTCTTACTCTTTTTTTTTTATTACTTTTTTTTTTTTTACTTTTTGTTGAGGAAAAAGCAGAAGAGGAGCGCAGAACAAGTCGGACAGTCGGACGGGCAGTCAGTCATTTGAGCATTTCAGCCATTCAGTCAGCTGCTAGTCAGTAGCGAGTCATTCGCATGTTATCCACCATAGGATTTGGGTGATCCAGGGCTTAGAACTAGGAAATATTTTACGATATTGAGACTTTAGGTTATAATATTTTTATATATAAGAGGAGTTAGAGTTAAAGATTTATCTAGCTGTACAAAGTGATGTTTTTTGGTTCAATTATTAAAAAAGAAACAAACATTTTTTTATATTTTTTGTAATTGGAAAGACTTTTTCCTAAAAACTGGATGAATTTTAAAATATTCTGCAAAACGAACGGTCATATTAAAATTTACACTTTAAAAAGTGTGACCAACAGCTTAAAATATGCAAAAAATAAATTAAATTTTTAATTAAAATAAATAAAAGAGAATTTTATCTGAAAAAAAAATAATAATAATAAAACGAAAAATTAATAATATTAGAAAAAAACCTGACTCACCCTGCTAGCAACCATTTTAGTTTATTCCCAGTCGCCTCTCTTGTCTTCTGAATTTCCCTGGTATAAACTGCACACGAACGAAAAACGAGAATTATGTTTTTTTGCCAGCATTTTGGCCAAAAATGTTTGTGAATTATTTAAGGAGAAACCAAAGCATCCCAAACTAAACAAAGTGAGTGGATGGAGGAGGAGGAGGGAGCCGGAAGATGAAGCTGGGGCACTTAAAATTCAACTTGGTAAATGAATTTAAGGCAGAATTTTTGCCAGTCGGCAGATATTTTCCGCTTTCCCACAATTCATTTTCATCAGAAACCATAAACGTGGTCTAGTTCCTCGTGTTTTTCTCCCCAGTTTGGAATTTGTGTTTATTGTGTGTGTCCATCATTTTGTTGGTTTTCAATTGCAAATTAAATGCAAACAATTTATATTGAAAAGGGATTGTATATTTGTGTTATTATAATAATTGTATTTATTGAATTTCAATTGAAATTAATTAAATAATATTATTTCTCTCATTGCAGGTTGGTATTCCTACTCGTTAACTATTGTTTTTTATTGAGTAAGTAATAAAAGGCAATGTATTGAATTTTTATATGTAATAAAAAGCCTAGTTGAACATAATAAATTAGTTTATTTGTGTAAAGCAGCCACAAAGTTTAATTATAAATGAGATTAAAGTGCTTTTTAAATTAGTTTAATATTAAATTACATGTATTTTTCTGTTGATTATTTTTTTACCTCATTAACGAGGGTTTTAAACCCCATGAATAACTTGTTGAAATGCGACTTTCTCCCCGAAAAAGAATGGGCTTCAGAGTGAGTCATTGAGATAAATAGCTAAAGCATTTGGCAAATTGAAATCAAATCGATAACGAATCAAATTGAAGTCTCTCTGGGGAAACCAAATGCGAAAACACGAATCAAACTTTGACTTTGCGTTTGGGTTTGAGTTTGGTGAAAAAAAAAGAAAGATAGAAAATCCGAAAGTGCGCCAAATGCAACTAAGCGATACATAATACCGAAAAGAAAAAGAAATCCCCACCAAACTCCGCCGATGCCTGCCAGATAAAAGATGATTGAATGCAACTGGCTGGCGCTGACTCCGACTCCGACTTCCCCCCCCCAAAAATCCCCTAAAACCCGCTACCTTCTTGTCTGATTAACATAAATCGTGCTGGCTGCTGCTGCTGCTGCCTGGCTATATCTTATTTCGATTTTTTTTATGTTGCCTTTGGTTTGTTTTGTTTTTTGCTCAAATGAACTACGGGCTTATGCAAAGCTCAGATGGCAAAGCCAACAGCAGCAGCAGCAGCCAGCAGCAGGAATTGAATGGAAGCGAGCTGAAAAAATAAAAAATAAATAAAAACGAAAGGCAGCAGTGAAATAAAATTCAAATGGGGAAGGAGGAAGGCAGGAGCAGGAGCAGCACATCAGTGCCTGCCTGCTGACTTTTATTGCAATCGCAGGTCTCGAATTCAACGGAGCTCCGGACTTTGGTACCAAGGGGCCCCCAAACTTAACCCATTTTCAGGCAAGCTGGGTGAAATGTGGCAGTTTGGGGGAAAACATTACACATTTAATCCGCCAACTGGCGTTAAATATCCTTGCTGACTCAAGTTTCATTACCTTTAAAACTTAAAGCGTGAATTTCAAACCATTTATGGCTTTAAATTGCTTTAAAGTTTGAATAGAAAATGGGGGAAACTATTTATTTTAAAAGTATATACATAAAATAGATTACCTACCTCGTCGCTTTCTATTATATCTCTTGTATGCATTCCTTATTATTTAAATATTTCAATTTATTTTACAATTTTAAATATCTAAAAAATCTATTTAAAATATTAAGACTTTTCTGACAACAAAATAGTAAACTAAAACTACTTGTAATGACTTTCCCCTAACGTTGTAAGCCACAGATCGGGCATTATGTAAACATGACATGTTTCCGCCCAAAACTATAAGTAAAAACCAATTTGGCCGGCAACAATCTAGACTTTCTTTGTTCCGAAAATCGAATCATTTTAAAGGCAATCAAAAATCGATACCACAGACGACGGGTTAAACTTGGAAGCCCTGGCTTTTCGGCTGCTGGCTGATGAGCATGAGAATGATGTTGCTGTCGAGGCTCAGTCTGGGGCTCCTTTGGCTTTCTTCCTTTCGGTTCTTGCTTTTTTATTTTATTTTTTATTTGTATCTTTTTTTGTTCGCTTTTGTTTCCCTCACTTCGCTTCGGTTTGAACTTCATTGTTGGCTCGCTTAAAATTCCAAACAGCAAATTGCAACTGCCAACAATTTCGAGGCTATCAGTGGCATAGCATCAGGCAGCCACGTCGCTGGTGGCTCTGGCTCCTGCTGCTGCTGCTCCTGCTGCTGGTGATGCTGCTGCTTCCACTGGCAGTAATTTTATGCAAGATGCTATCTCAACACACCTCAACACGCCTGCCTCTGCAGAGGGGCAGAGAAATGCATGTAAGCCATTTCACTGGGTTCTGCTTCTGGCCAATGCTGCCACTGCTGCTGCTGATGCTGCTGCTGCTGCTGTTGCAAGTATGACAAACAGCCTGCTGCCGTCTTTTGAATGGAATTCAATTCCCAGGCAGCAACCCTAGACGTCTCTCACATCTCGTGCCTTTTGTCTGCCTTTTATCTGCTGATGTTGCTGCTGCTGTTGCTGTTGCTGCTGCTGTTCCCCGGCACAGCAGCAATACTTGTTTAGCTTGTTTGCCGCTGCTGCTGCCGCTGCAGTTATTGCCATTGTATCTTGATGCCTTTCAAGTGCCAATTGTGCGACCGCCCCGAACCTTTTTTTTTATTTTTTGTACTTTTTGCAAGACAAACTCATTGCTTATTTAATTTAAGGTGGGAACTTTAGCGTGTTTCCCCCTACCTTTGCGTTTTGTCACGAGCGAATTTATTCAAATTGAGTTGATAATAGTTGCCACTGCCGTTGAGTGTTAATTGTTGTCATCGTCGTCGTCGTCGTCGGCACCCTCAGAGGAGATTGCTGCTGTGTATTTAATAAATATTTGCTCAGCAACAATAGCAACTGTCAAAGTTAATCAACAATGAGAACGGCATTGCTGCTCTTTTCTGCCATTTTTTTTGCTCTTTTATTGCCAACTAAGACTTGTCCGGCGTAATTCACGATTTCCGGCTGTAATTGAAAAGATACGGCAGACAAGTTCCAGCAGCAACATTTAGCCAGCGACAGAAACAGAGTCTCCGCGGAGCAGTGCATTAATTATTCATGAGTTGTCGCGCACAGCCAACCAAACAGGCGACATTGCTACAGCAACAGCTACAGCAGCAGCAGCAGCAGCAACATCAGCATTAGCTGCAACAGCAACAGCTACGTCAGCTCAGCTCAGCGACAGCGGCAACATAATTATTCATGCGCGCTTATCGCCAGTAAGGTAGGCAACACCATTTTAACCACAAGCGGATTATAATTATCAACAGTTGCCATCAGAACTGACAGACAGACGGACGGACAGTTGCTACTACTTGGAGGCGCAGCAGCAACATGTTGCTGGCAGTAGTGCATAATGCATTGCCGATGATCGTGGTGGTGATGATGCTGATGATGATGATGCAGCCAAAAGGCGCAACAACGAATATAATTACACGGCTAAAGCAGCAGCAAACACAGCAGCAACAACGGGACAGAAAGACAGACAGCTGCTTTAATGGATGTTGATTGCTATCAACAACAACACACACTCTGCCTCCGAGTTCTTTGCGTTTTCGTTTCGGGGTCTCTATCTCGAGTTGGAATTCTTTTCATTGCCCTCTTTTGTCAGAGGTGGAAACCTTTCAGAAACAACAAGAAAAAATAAATAAAATAACGAGGAAAAAAATGAGGAACAATGGAAAACCAAAGTTTGATTGCATGTCAGCGTGGCATTAGGAGCAATCTTGGCCCCAACAACAGAATTAGCATTATTAAAGTGTGCTCGGATAATGACTAAATCGGAACGGAACAGTGGTAAATACTACGCCCATGCTATAAAATTTGAGCACCTGATCATGCAAGGACTGAAAATAAAAGGAAAGTGAGTTAAAGTAACAAATGGGAAGTAGAACTAATTAGTAGGAAGATTTTCTTAGCAATTAGAGTTGTAACTGACAGTTCAAGTTTGTACGAACTCTATAATTCCGAACCGGTTCTAGCCAAGAATAGATATGAAACGAAAAGCAAAAGCATTTTGCATGTTTATCAAAATTGTTGAAATCCACCGTATTTAAATTAAATCTATGAGTACCAATGGTGTTTTAATCACTAATATTTATTAACCAATATAATATTCGTTAATAATAAATCTTTAACGTTTGGTAAAGCAACGTAAGACTATGAAAAGCATTAATGTCCATATGCACATTCAACAATTAAAAGCACTTAATACGTTCAAGTAAGAAAAAAAGCATTAAATTGAAATTACTCGACAAGCTGTTTAATTTACTTCTCTTTTGGCCTTAACATTTACGCTTACTTTTGGACTCCCCGAAAAAAATATTATGGGTCATAAATCCGATTTATAATTTAGCCTAGTGGCTACGCTGATGCTGATGCTGCTGCCGCTAATGTTCGTACATATATTTTATGCTTTAATATACACATTTATTTTCCGGACCATTTGGGTTTATTGCCCTTTTCGGTAGTTAAGCGATTCGGCGGTAATTGAAACTTGGGGCGATTGTCAAGGCAACTTGTAAACGGCGCTTTTGCGACAATTTTATTTTATTTGTCCCTTTACTGTTCTCTGTTGCTCCCTGTTTTTTTCGCAGGCTCAGCAGAAGTGACGCCGCGGAGAAGTCCTGTGATGAATCAATCAAAATTTAATTTGCCACGGGTCCCTGTAAGCATTTAAATTTTAATTAACATTTGAGTTGTGCTGCAAAAAGAGCATCTCCTTTCTCATTCCTGCTTTTTGCACTTATCCCGTAAAAATCTCCACTCTCGGGAGACCATCTCTTTCGTTCGCTCTCAGTGCCTCTCTTTCGCTTGGAGTTGTGGGGGAGAAAGAGGGAAAGAGAGCGAGAGAGAGAGCAGTGGCAGCCATGTTTGTTGTATGGCGCTCACTCATTAAAGCCTGGCTGTGTAAGCGGGACAGCAACAGGCTGCTACAACTTTTGGCGCATGTTGAGCTGCGCATGCAAACAGGAACAAAAAAAAAGAAAAAGGAAGAGGAAAAGGAGGGTGGTGGGATGGGATGGGACACAGGAGGATAAAGGAAGCAGGAGGTGAAGCTGGGGAATGGGAAACTTTGCGACGCCTGCTGGCTTTTAGTTTGCCTTTTAAATGTTCAAACGATTAAGTCGAATTTTAATTTGGCCGCAAAGCATAACACGACTCGACTTGTTTGCTTGTGTGCGTGTGCATGTGCATGTGTGTGTTTTGGCCCCTGGGTGCGGACCGAAAACTAACAGAAATGTAAAGCAGGCAATAAAGTGGCAACACGCTGACTTTGCCCATAAACTAACTAACCGAATCAGTTTGGGGGCGTCTCTTTCAGCTCTTAGTTTTGCTTTTGTTTCTGGCTCAGTGTCTTTGCCCCCTTCGTTAGTTGCTGTCCATTTAGAGATGGAAGTGTAAACGATAAATGATTAACGATAAACCGACATGCAAATCTGAGGTGGCAAATGATCTATTGCCGAGTTTCCTGCGCGGGAAATAGATTATCGGAATGGATGCTTAACTAATGTCAAGGATTTCATTAAATGAAGAATAGTGGAAGCATAAAGTGACTCTTAATGATGGGAAATGTATATATATTT
>JAEIIL010009464.1:0-17101 GCA_018905715.1 Drosophila lini | reverse complement strand
ATTTAAGAATTTTCATTGTCAAATTTACCTAAGAATTTCCTGGTTTCTTACACTGTATAGCCAAATGGGAAACTACAAAATAAAAGTGCATCCAAGAAAACTGTAAATTCAAAGCGATCAAAGAGCAGATGCATTTCTCAAAGGGCACTTATTGCCACATGTGTATGTGTTTCCTGTATCTGTGTGTCCGAGTGCCATTGTGGTGTTGGTGGTGGTGGTGAGGGAGGGTGCTGCCGCTTGGCAAATGACTAAAATTAAACAAGAAAACGAATTCATCACCGGAATGAAATGCCTCAGAAATTCGTTGAAGGGATGATGACCGCCGTTGATGATGAGAACAACAGAGAGAGAAAAAAAAGGTACAAGCCGAGCGAGCGACCGACATGACGAATTGTAGATACAGATACACAGATGAACCCGCAAAGGCAGGAACAAGGGAGGGGGAAGGAAAAACAACAACAACAACCATGGCCACAATAAAAACCAACGAAATAAATTAAATAATATGAAAAGAAACACGCTGCAGAAGAGACGAGATGTAGCGGCGGCGAACACCCAACAAACAAATGAAAACGAGCCAGCGAACGAACGAGAGCGGCCAAAAAAGGGGGAGTGTGCCAAAGCGGGGGAGGGGCAGGAACCACAGAGGATGGAGGAGGATGAGGTGACGGTGGCTGGGGGAACTGAGCAATCAGCGAGGAGCGAAGAGTGAACAGCGAAGCGAAAACAACAGACGAAACAAAACTTGACAGATGGACAAGCGGGTCCGAAAGCGGGGTGAAACGGGGGCAAGCCGGCGAACGAAAGAGGAGGAGAAGGTGATGGAGGAAGGGGCGACACACAGAAATCCAACTAAATATCGAAATCACAAATCCGCAAAGCGAAAAAAAATTGTGCTGCGATAAAGGTCATAGCCACTGTTCAGATACTCTTATTATATCGTTTATAAAACCCCAAAAACGTCATACGATTTTCTTTAAACTCCTAAGACCATTATAAAATTGTTAAAAAAATACCATACACCAAGTTGTCCTAATTAACACCTAATATTAGTAACTTACAAGATCTTTATAAAATCTTATTAATAGCTCACATACTAAGCTCATACATGACTTTTTAGTTATTTAACAAATTTTTAACTAAGATAGTAATTAACAGAACCATTTAATCTCAAAATGATCAATTTATAACTAAAAACTGCAACACTTTCATGCAGCAAAGGGTATTCCCGAAAACTGAAATAAAAACATGGCCAAAAACAGCGCAAAATTGTATTTTAGAAGCGAATGGGAATTGGACGAACGGCCGGACAGACGGATGGACAGTGGAGAGGAATGGCCGCGAGCTAAAACAACAAGATATAATAACACCAACAACTACAACAATAACAATAACTGGAGGCCTAAACCAGGCAGCGACGTCGACAGAGCCCAGTGGCAGAAGCAGGCCTGGATTTAACTTGGCCAAAAGCAACAACAAATGCGCCGCGGGAAATATGTACATACAAATTCCATTCGAACAATTGCCAAGAGAGAGAGACGACGACGGCTTTGGCTCAAATGCGCGGTCAAGCCGCAAAGACCTGAAGCTTAATTGGTTTCGCCACCAAAGGGTTAAGCATTAATATGACGCGATGATCCGAAAGATATTCCCCCAGCTTACCCTCCTTCCACTTTCATTTCCATTTCACATAACAAACGGATTTCACAGACATATCAGAAATCTACTCAACTCATCCACTCATTTAATCATTAACTCGTGATGGTGGAGCCCACGCAATGTATTCTATACTTTTTTGGGGATTTTTTTTTTTTATTATTACAGTGGATTTTTTTTTTAAATATATAAAGACTGCAAAAGCAAAATGATGATTTGTTATTTGAATCCCCTTTTCTTATAAACTTGTTAAAATATATAAATATTTGGCAGTTTGTCTAAAGAAAAATCTTCCCTGTAGGTCATTTAACATCCGTTAAGTTCTCCAGTTGGTAATACATGTATTTTTTTGCCCCGTTTTATTATTACTTTATTGTTATTTTTAGTGTGCGTAATAAGAGAACATTTTCATTTGTTTATTGCTTCTGAAATAAGAGAACGTTTATGTTTTTGGCTTGTTTTTTAATCCGTTAAGTTCTCAATTTCACGCGGTTCAAGTCGGTTCGGTCGTCAACTCGGGGTTTAGTTTAGTTTTTGTTTCTTTTTTTTCTGATTTCGATTCCAATTCCAAGTTAAGTTGAGTCGGCAGAAAATGAAACAGAAACAGAGAGAAAAAATATAAAAACAAGAACAAAGTAACGCGGCGAGTCATGCACACACACACACATCCAACCGTATGTGGTCTTAGGGGGCGCGGTGCCAAGGGGAGCTGGATAGGCAGCGCCAAAGTAGCGCAAAAACAAAAACAACAAAGGCCCAAAAGCCGAGACATAAAATAAATGAGCGCCGCCGCACAAAACATGTCTCCAATGTTTCGCCGTTCGTTGTTGTTGCTGTTATTGCTTTTTGCTGTGACTGGCCGTTACGTTACGGCCCCCATCTCTCTCCAGTCTCCATCTCTCCACCTCCCTCCTCCTCATTCCACCATCATTTCGTTTCCCAAGCGTCGCGTCGTACCCTCGGCTCTGCTTCTCTCTTCTGTCGCCGCAGTGCTCGCTCTTTGTAATTATTGATACATAAAAATCCAACAACAAAAGCTAAGCTGAAATGCCGGACTGCACAATTGTGGCAATAATAAATCTTATTTATAACGTGAGAAATCCTCAATTTTTTGTTCTTATCGTATATTGTCAGTATTGACTATAGTTTATCGAAGAAATAAAGGCTTATTTATAAGCACACGCCACAGAATGGGCATTAAAAAGCAAGTATAGAAAATTTCCAAGAAATCCTTAAAATACTTGCTTTGGGCATTTGTTAATCCAAGTTCAGTGCACATTCATAAACTTATGCACCCATTTCACAACATAATAAGATACATTTATGCACTTTAGTTGTTTGCACGTCTTATTACTTTATTTATTTATTGATTTTATTTTGATTAGCTTTTGTACGGAAATCTACTTAATATTCAACACAAACACAGTGACATTTCTTGCCTTCGTTTCCTTTGATAAATTTGATAAATTGTTGAGCGAAATAAATAAATAATCCAACAAGCTGCTGCCCTTTTTTCTTCTCGTAATCCTTTTTGGTCTCCTTTTTTATTCTGGAAGGAAGCAAGACGAAGGAGAAGAGCAGCAGCAGCGTGGAGAATAAGGTGGCAAGAATGGACAAAAGAAAATGCGCGCTCACACACACACACACTTTGCTTCGCTTGGCTGCGTTTATAGAAGAAGAAGAAACAGAAGCAGAACTTGGCCCAAACGAATTCCGTTTTTGGCCTTTGTATCTGAGTATCTGTATCTGTATCTGTCGCACTTCCTTTTTATTTGATTTTGGCTGATTTACTGCTTTACTTTTAGCTCTTACTTTATTATTTACATTCTTAGCATCCGCAAATATTGATACATCAACTTTGGCACGAATGCTTCACACACTCGGACACTCGCACTTTTATAACTCTTTTGTTCGCACTTAGATTCACGCAACTGCTTTATTGCCTTAGCCTTTGCTTCGTTTTATAATTTTTTCGCTTAGGTTTTGGGTTTTTCAGGACTTCTTTTGTTTTCAAGTTTTTTACTTGCGCGACCGACGAGTTACCGAACCAAACTAACGACACACCGTCAACATTCAACATCAACATTCAACAACGCTGGCAGAGCGGTGGCAGCGCGCTGCGACTGAGGCGTAAGCAGTGACTGAGCGACGCTGGCAGCGCGGCTGTGTGGAGACAACTGTGTGCGACTGTGGCTGTTAGCTGTTGTTGTTGCTGCTGATTGGGAGGGGGAGTGGGATCAAAAAGGAGAGTGAGTTGACCGAGCTGAGAGAGAGCAAAGAGGGCGACGACTGCCGATTACAGTAAAGCCTCGGATACAGCATATGAGAGAATTTAAGAATTATTTCATACTTTGAAAATACTTATTGCCTATCAAGGTTTTTTTATTTATTTTGAAATAAAAAATATATAAATTAATAAGGTAAGTTATACATTTAAATGTTATTAAATTGATAGAATGGCAAAAAAAAACCTAAAAACATATAATCACTAATTAAATATTTTCATGTAATATTATAAATAATTACTTCATAACACCATTGTCTATTGTTTAGAGTACCCACTGTATTTGAGAAAATTTATTCAACATTTAACGAACGTGCCCACAGAAAAGGAGCGAGCGGGGGCATCAGCGATGGTTTGATAACGAGGGATTCGGATGCAAGGGGGGCAGGATAATGTTGGGGGCAGGTGGGATAGGGCCACAGTCCTGGCAGCAGGGTGGCAGCAGTCAGGTGAAGGTGTCGTTGTCAGGGGCCAAAGTGGAAAGTAAGCAGTGCCGGAGAGCGGAGGGAATCAGCATGGGAATCATCCAGCAGAAGAGTATTTATATTGTTTTATTTTCTTCTTTATTTTTTGTTGCGTTATATTTTTTGCTTTTAATTTGTGCTGGCGACGGAATTTTTTGCTTGCTTTTTTTCGACCATTTAAGTGCTGGTAATTAAAATTGCTACAATAACTAAATCAGATGAACGGCGTCCTCGGCCGGAAACGGCTTTCCTCACTTTCTTCTCTTACTGCTTGCAAGCGGTTGTCATTGGGGTGAGTCAAAAATTATATAAATGTATAAAAAAAATATATATATAAACATAAACACCCTAATTTTAATTACTAAATTGAGTTGAAAAACATTCTGAGAATCTTTTTAAAAATTACACATTTACCCCTTTGCCATAGGGTAAGCCACCTTAATGTATGTGTGGTATGATTGTGCGAAGGGAACAAGTGCGAAATTAAGCAATGCATGGGGATGCCAAAACAGGAGGTGAGGTAGAGGTAAAGGGAACAGGAGGAGAGGTAGAGATGGAGAACAGGAAACGGAAAAGTGGAAGTGAGTAAGCAAATTTCGACATGTGTGTGGGTGAAAAAATGAGTTTGGAACGTGAGTGTGTGTGCGCCAGTTAAGTCAATGTAAAGGTGTCTCTGCTTGTTGTCCTTGTATTTGCTGTTGTTGCTACTTTTGTTGCCAAAACTTTGTGGCAGTTGCAGTTGTTGTTTTTCTTTTTGCCGCTGCGGAAGCAGCAATGCAAATTGTTGAATAATGTCAAGTGAAATTGCATTTTTGTGTGTAAGCGAGCGAGCGCCACGTCTGGGGGCGGGGATAAAGGCTGTTATGGAAAACTGTTGGAAAATTGCTGGCATACGCATAAGTAATGTCTTCTCTGCAGATTTTCTCTTTCGCTCATTCTCTCTCACTCGCAGTGGTACACAAAGCGGAGTAGGTGCTAAAACTGCAAGTGGAGTTGTAATTAGAAAAAAAAAACAAAACAAACCAGGACTTTGCTGGCAAGCAGTTCGCTGTCGACGTCGACGTAGCTGCCAGCTTATGCAAGCCGCATTTTATAGTTGGGCGAAAACAGTTGAACAAAGTTTAAAAAGTTAAGGATAATAATAGGAAAACCCGAAAAAAATAAAACTAAATTTTACTAATTTCTCTTATATTTTCTTAATTATGAATGGATGAAAAGATATTCCTTAGATACAAATTTTTTAAAGAAATTAAAGCATTTTATTATTTATTTAATCAAGAAACAAACTAATAGAACTAACTAACTTAGATTATAATTAATTAAATGTTTTATTAAGCCCTAAAAGCAAAGATTAAACCAAATTTAGGAGCTGCTGGGTTATTTATGACAGCAATCAAAAAGGATAATTGCTTAACTAATGCAATGGGTGCCTCGTAGAGTGGTTTTTCCTATAGGCATAATCGATTTACCCGAGCTGCAAGCAGACATATATAAAATATATATATTTCGCTGTGAGTTTCCAGGCAAAGTTGGTGGGAGATCTGCGAACTGCTGGCGGAGTGAAGTGTGGTAAAAGGGCAACGACAAGAAGGATGTGCACACAAATACACACAGGGCCAGAAAGGTGGGGGAGAAGGGGAAACAAGAGCAGGAGTCGGAGGAGGAGGAGGAAGAGTAGGAGGAGCCAGGAGAAGCTGGAGTAGAAGGTGCATCCAAGAGGCGACGTGGCGGCAGCAGACAAAAGCAGAGCCTGATGCTGTCGAACGCAGCTTGATACGAAGAGGGGGTTTCCGAGAGGAGGGTTTTCAGAAGGGGTTTCCAGGAGGAGGCTTCAAGGGGAGAAGGAGCAGAAACTTGCCGGAACAGGCAGCCGAAAAGGGAGACGCGGCGACACGGAGAAGCGTGTGCCAACTACAACAACCAGGATTACAATTCAAACTTGCTCGTCAGCCTCTGCTGCCAGGGCCGTGGGCTACCAAGGGGTGTTCAGGAACTAAGAAAGGAGTCCGGGGCAGACAAAAGGAGTGAACGGAGGATGGAGGACAAGAGGTGGGAGCAAGAGGAGCAACCGAGAGCCAGGGCAGACGACGATGATGTCGTGCCAGAGGAGTCAGAGTCCAGAGTCACAGTCACAGAGAGGCAGCGCGAAAGTCCCCCTTTTGCAACTCCTTGCCACGGCCATGCAGCCCTCCTGCCCTCTTAGCCATAAGCTTCTCCTCATCTACAAGCTCTTTTTGGCCTGGTTGAAAGCGTAGCTGCAGTTTTTGCCAAAGAATACACATTGCATATGTATATACAAATAAAAAAAAAATATATAAAAAATTTGTGCGGAAGAAAAAATGGTTAAGTACACGCGTGTGTTTTCTGTGTGTATGTTTTGTGTTTTTCAGGGCAGAAAGAGCCCGAAACAGAACATTTTTTGAGCAGGAAGAAAAGGAACCTGCGGAAAGCGGCTAAAGACAGTGAAAGCTGTTTTTTAAAACCTAAGAAATACAGCTTTAAAATTTCAATAGATACAAATTTAATGCATTTATTTTATTAAAAATACTTAAAAATACCTTAAGATTAATGGAAGCTTATTATATAATTAATTTGTCTTCTTCACAGTCTTCACTGTACTTAAAATAAACGCCAAAGGAGCCCCAAAAGCCGAAGCCAACAAGGTTCCTGCTCTTTTTTTTTTTTTTTTTTGTTAATTTTCATCAGCAGCTCCACAAATGAGCGTGGAGCAAAAAAGGAGAGGGAGCAAAAGGAGTGAGGAGAATCCAGGGAAAAAAAAGAAGGGACACCACGAGAAGTTCCTCAAAGTCAGCTTAATTGGCACGGCGCTGCTTTTTGCAGCTGATTGCGATTGTGTGAGTGTGCGTTGTGTTGCGTTGTCCCCACTGTCTCAATCTCTTTTTTACTATTGCTTCCCTTTTTAGGGTTTTTAGGGGGACAGAAGTTAGAGCTTGGCACGTTTCACTGTGATTAGTTGGGCCAAAGGGACCGCAAGGCGGTCAACAAAGAGGCTAGAAGAGGGGTATTCAGAGCGACACTGGTAGAAAATATTTTTAGAGCTTTAACGATACGTTTTTAGAACAAAACGAGGTTTAACTTTTAAGAGAAATATGTAAATCAATCTATATATTAGTTTTGTTTCGAGTTAAGATCTTTCCCCAAATGTGTTATCAAGTGTTTATGCCTAATAATTACTACGACTATTAAATAACCATTTATGATTGCATGACTTTAACATAGTTTAATAAATAATAAATCAATAAATCACATGTATTTCCCCTTTTATTGCTCCATAATCTTCCCTGCATGCAGCATATAATTTTAAGTCTCACTTTATTGGCCCTGAAAACACAGGATTTGGGGGCTTAATCCCCTCCAGACGTCAGCGTAATTGACCCTTTGGACGCTGCTGCCAATTACTGAGGCAGCTCCTCCTGTACATTACTTACTAATCCCCCAAGTAGAGGAAATGGATTAAAAAACAGAGGGAAACTTGTGCTGCCTAATTAACAGACTTGAGGGAAAAAGCCCAAACGGATGTCGCTGCTGTCGCTGTTCGTTTAATCGATGAGATATGTATCTTTATGAGTGGTTGAGTTGTGCTGCTGCTGTGGGGCAGCAACACTATATCTCGAGTGAATCTAATGAGCAGCGAGGTGCCACGCCCACGCATCCGACAGATACATTTGCAGCGAAAGCAACGGCAACGACAACGGCGACGGCGACAGCTCATCCAAAGTTGAGCCATGCAAATTACAACAATTTCCCGTACGTCGCACAGAAATAGATACAGAATATGTCTGTATCTGTATCTGTATCTCTCCGAGTCCGCACTGGCACTTGACTATGTATCTATAGCCGTAGATATCCCTGTATCTGCAGCTGTACCACAGACCAGCAAATGTATCTGCGGCTGCTTGGCACGCAGCAAACGGTCTAATGTATCTCGCAGATGCGAATGGCGAATGGCGAACTGCAAACTGCGAGATGCGAGCTGCGAGCTATGAGCTGCTAGAGCTGGTGACAGCGTCTCAGCAGCATTTGTATAATTTGCACAATGCTGCCTGCCTTTCTGCCTGCCTGCCAGCCTGCCACAAGGAAAATGCTCGCTGCGCAGGCTACAGCTACAACAGTTGCAGACGACAAACACACACACATACACATAGTGCACACACATCACATGAGCTGTTGCGGAGCACACAAAAGCGACACTGCAAAGTTTTCGCTGCAGCCAAAAGGGCAGGGAGCTGGGAGAGACGTGGGAGGAGGAGGAGGCTCCGAGTGGCAAGACGACAGAGAAGAAGACCACTCTGAGCTCGCGTTTCATGCAAACACAAATGCCCAGGTCCAGGCCCAGACCCAGGCCATCTTACATTGGTCAGCACGGCATCTGTTCCTCCCGCTTTGTATTTCCAATAAATAAATAAAAATATTGACAGAGTCTACACTGCAAACAATTTCTACCATTTTAAGCATGTATTGTTCTCATATGTCCTATACATTTTTTATAGTTATGCATATTTTTTGACAGTCTATCCAAGATATCTCGGAAAATGGTCTTGTTCTCCATTAAATTTGAAGCATTTCTGACAGCTTGACATTTATTAGAAATGTGAAGCTTTGACTTCTGAAGAATTCAAAGTAAAATGACTCACTTAAAGCAAAGACTTACTATGTCTAGTTAACTTATAGATATTAGAGACTTGATTGAGTGTGTGTTTGACTTTGATTTAAATATAATTTACTCAGATGAATCTCAACTTTCTGTTGGGTAGTGTCTTTTGTATATGGCATCCGCAACGACGACATCGACACGTATGCCAACTAGCGAGCATATAATTACTGCATTGGCGGGTGGGAGCAGCCAACAATCCGCATCCTGGCTGGACCTCCTGCTTCTAAAGCTTTTACCACCCCATTCTTGACATTTTACCTCATACTCCCCCCGCTCTCCCTCCTCCTCTATATCCATTTATTTTAGCTTGTCGCAGAGCCACGAAAATGCCGCCACTTGCGCTTCCCTTCTTCATAGAAATAAGCAGGATTCAATAGACGACAAGGCTATAGCTGTAGCCATGGCTTTAGGTATACCTTTTGCCCACCCAAAACACCCATAGATACACACAAATACAGCGAATGACTGGCACACAGAACACACACATGTGCATGTGGTACATGTATTCCACATAATGAAGTAGAGCACAAATGCCTCCGGGGTGGCTGGGGGTTGGATGACGATGATTATGGGCCAGGCCTGGCCAGGAACCAAAACCAAACACAGTTGCCCACTCGAGCTCTCGACCCGCGTGTCCTTCTGGCCTCCACCACCACCCTGCTGCTGCTGCTGCTCCTGCTCCTGCTGTTGTTGCTGCTGCTCTTCCTCCATTTCCCATGTCCTTATCCCAGGATCTCCTTTGCAATAGCGAAAACAACAACAGCGAGGCAAGGAGGCAAGAGTTCACATTTAGCTTCGTTTAGCTGGCCGAACTCAAAAGCAAAACCGAACAAAAGGCGAGAATGTAGAGTGGGGGGAAAAGACCGAGAGGAAATGGAGCTGTGGAGGCCGCAGTGGCAAGGATATGCCAAGAAGACTGAATTCAGGGAGTAAGGATATCACAGGATTATCCACTGGCAGCTACAGTAATTGCCAGGAAATTAACACAACACTCGTTCAATTTTAAAGACAAAGTAACACGCATTTTATGTAATTTTTTAAACAAAAACGAACTGAATTTTATAAAAGTAACTTTATATTCACTTAAGACTTTGGAATATTTTTTCTCTCTATGAAGAAATTAAATCGGTATTAAGATAGCTTAGCAGAAATCGACACTGGGAAAGGGATTAATGATATATTTCCAATAAAAAATATATTTTAATATCTCTGTTAAAGAACTTGCAAAGCTTGCTTAAGATATAAGCATCTGTTACCATACCATATATATAATGTCAAATATTTTTACTCCTAGTCAGAGTACAAAGAAGAAATTCAGATAACTTTCCTTAAGAATTGTATATAATTCTCCTCAAGCCACTGTATTATCTAATACTTTTTAAAGTACCTTCTTAGATCAACAATTCATCTTTATTAACCTTAAAAAAATATATATTACAGTTCCTCACAGCCGGACGTGTGTTGTAATTAATGCGCAGCATTTCGAAAACTAATAATTAAACACAATTTCGGGGCAGATACATCATGCAAATTAATGATAGCCCCCATTTGAATATTTCCCCCCCAAACTATGACCACCCCTTCAATAATCCAATTTCGCCCCCCAAACTACATTTTCAATTAAAAACAAAACTGATGAAAAATATATATTTCGTAATACGGGGGGAATAAGCTCAACAAATACACGGAATCAAGCAGAAATATAAGAGAAATTTTTGCCAACCGCAAAGGAAAATAGCACAGCAGCCAAACAACAAAAACGCAATGAAAATTTGCAAACATTGTTGTGGGAGTGAGATAGAGAGCACCAAAACACCAACCAAATGAGTGGACAATGAAAAATACAAGTGTGGCGGAAAAGCACAGAGCGGGTGGTGTTGGGGTGTGGGGGCGGAAATATACATGGGTGGCTTACTCATCTTTAGCATTTCAATTTTCGATAGTGTCGATCGAACGACCTACCCGACCCTCCTTCTTCTCTTTTCTCTACTGTTGCCATACATTTTCCTGAATTTTCCCCTCTCCGTTCAGCCGACCAACGGACAAACGGCATAAATTCAATTACTGCCAATATTTTCAAAGCGTGCAAATAGTAACAAGACAGGAAGTTACATTGTAACGAAGTTTTTATACTCTTGTAATGGTTATTGGTAGTAAAATCTAAAGATTTCTCTGGTAGCGTAGGTCATGGTTGGGCACTGGTATTAATTTTAAATTATGAAAAGAACTTATATATGTATGTAATTCCCAGTGACAAACTTTAAATTTTATTATAGATTTTAAAAATAATAGCTTTCTTAGTTTTCTTCGGGTCTAAGAAATGAGGAATATTTCAAGGAAATATTAGACTTGAGAGATAAACCTAATTTAAACACTTAAGCGGACAAACGGAAAAGTCTGCATAGACTGTTCCGCTAAATATAAAATATCTCTAAACAAGGATTACCAGTATATAATCCTTCTTAAAAAAAAAGAGTATAGCAACCAGAAGCAACTTTTAGTAAATTCAATTTTGTGTTATCCATCGATGTTTCCCCAGAGAACAGAAGGGGAAAAGAGTTGGGGGAAAATTGAGAAAAATAAAAAGAGAGACAGGGAGGCAAAGAGATAAAGAGGGAGCTAGCATAAATCCCCCCAATTTCCCTTGCTTTTCCCCTCCTTTTCACCATGCGATCTGACGTGCGATTTTTTGCACTTTTAGCTGGGCACTCTCTGTAGCCCGGAATTGTGTTTGGAAATCGAGGAGGCCACAGAGCTGAAATGCAGGACCAGGCAAAAAACAAATAAAATGTGTGTGTGAGGTTTGTGTGCTTTACAAAATGCAATTGTTTCACCTCCCAAAAGCCCTACTCTTCTTTACTCTCTATTTTGTAACATAACCCTGTTTTTATCCCCTTTATTCCACCCAAAAATCAACTGACATACCGTGTCAAGCCTGTTTTGCTTTTGAATTTTAAACAAAAAAGGGTATTATAATGCTTAATGCTATGAATGGGAAATATAAAACTGGAGTTTCTTGAGCTTATTTAGGTAAAAAATATTATTAGTTAATTTGAAGAAAGATATTTAAAAACTAAAATATTTATAACTACAGCTTTCAGGTTTCCGGACATAATTTATATTTATTTGGGTCACAGTAAAGTTATAATGCAGATTTGCTGATTTGATTATATCCTTTTTAGCTTGGTTTATGCGAGTATTTTGGTAGTTCTCCCAAGTCCTTTCGTTCTATTTATTTAAGCACCGCTGTTGTGGCTGCTGTTTTTCTGCCTTCTGCTCCTCCATCTTATCCTTTTTACCCTGCTTCTCCGATCCAAATTTTTCGATTCCATTTCTATTGTCACATATCTGCCCCTCTCACTCTTAGAATATACCCCATATCGAAAAAAAAGCTCAAGGTGCAAGCGGAAATCTGCCGGAGGTACAGAGAAAAATATACGAGAAATAGACTATTATGAATTCCAATATTGGAGTAAAAAAAAAACAACCTAAAATAAGGTTTTTCAATTATACCGAATATAAAGATTTTAGTATTTTAACCCATATTTAATATTGTTTTTTGACTATTTTTCTCCGTGTGTAATTTTGGTTTTTGAAACAATTGTCCCGCTCCCTTCTTCTTATTCACTTTTGTTGCCAAGAGCAAAAGGTGGGCTGTAGAGACGTGGAAAGAGCGGAAGAGGAACAGGAAAGAGGAAAGAGGAGAGGTGTGCTAAAAGAGGGGCCTCGCAGCATTTGTCGCCATTTATTTACACGATTAGAAATCGATTTTGTGCGTTTTTCCCATATAGGATTCCATACGAAATGACAGCCGAATCGAAATCGAACAAATACACAAAAACTCACACACTCACAGGAAAAAAGGGGCTAGATGTGGGGTGGCAGCGGCGGCATGTAAGGTCTCTCCTGTGTGTGCCGTTATAATGATTTATGTTAAGCTTATTGCCAGGCCACTCACACTCGCTCACACACTCCAACGGAAGTCGAGGGGGTGTGTGTGCGACAGAGATGGCACTAACTCAATCGAAATCGATTTGCGGGCAGAGGAAAAGCAGCGAGAAGAACAAGAAAAAGCAGGGGGAGGAATATAAGGAGGAGGCAGTAGAAATCAGCGACGCTGGCGACATCTAGCGGCAGCCTGGCGCCCCCACCTCGGAAAGGGAATCGGAAATGCAAGAGGGAAATGGCAAATAAACGAAAAGGTGAACCTAAAAATAAATATAGGAGCCGTAAAATCAACACAATTAACCCTTTTGATTAGCTTTGTAGCCTATTTAATTGATGGCCTAAATCAAAGATTAAATTAATAGAACTTTAATTGCTAAATGTGCTAGCATTTGTCTTAGCCCCAATAAACCAGTCATAATTAAAATAATTTCCTGTAATAATTCCCTAGTCATGTTACCAAAAATCTATTTTTAAATATTTGGCCAACAATAATAGCGGCAAAACAAACAAAGAAAACAACACACAAAACCAAATAAAAAAGGCCAAAACCAATTGATTAAGTTAACCAAACTCTAAAAGTTCAACGGCGGCAATTAACATGCAAAAGGGAAACAGAGGCAGAAAGAGAGAGAGGGAGAAATATGCCAAGAAAGAGGATTGAGAAGAAATGCGGGCACAAAAAAGGGGAGCAAAGGAGGAATGAGCGTATAAAACGAAATCCCAAAGCCAAATCCACTTGCCTTGTTTTTTCCCTCTTGGTTCTCCTGTGTTTTTGTTGCCTCGGTTTTGCCATGTTTTTGTATACCCACATGCATGGGTCTGTGTGTGTGAGTGTGTCCGCGAACTCTAGTACAAAACTAGCCTGCCGCCTCCCACTCCACCTCCTCCGCCGCCTTCACATTCTCCCATCACAATTTATATACAACTCCAAAGAGCAAAAGCAAAAGCCATTCGTGCGCAAATCTCAAATAAAAGCGCGCAGAACCAGCCAACAACAACAGCAATCACAAATAATAGCAACAACAAGAACAAGAGCCAACGGGCAGCCAACTTCTCTGCCGCTGATGAATTGTATTTGCCGTATCTGTGTGAGCCCAACACACACACACACACGCATAGCACATGCGGACAGGGCGGGCCAGGCAAGCAGTGGAAAAAATATAACAAGAAGAATAAAAACACAATATATGAGCGCAAAAAGAAAAATAAAAGAAAACAAAATTAAAGCAGAGGTGAGTTGACTCCTCTTCTCGGTGTCTTTGCTTCATCCGCCGCGGCGTCGCTGCCAGTCCTTGCCCCCCTGAATTTTTACTGTTGGTAAAGGCAAATACAGTGGAACATCGATAACTAAATTTAAGCCATTTGTCCCACTCAACATAAGAAAGTTTAAGGTATTTTACAAAATTAACCCCGTCACAAAAGAGAAGCTAAAATAATTTTTAAGCGTACTGATTGTGAAATCCCTTCAATACAATTTCCACTGTACGCTGTGTTTGCTTTGGGCAGCGTTCGTTTAACTCTGCGTGAATGTGTGTGTGTGTGCGGCGTGTCGTGTGCCACTGCTCATGGCGTTTCCATTTCCACCGTTCGCAGTGCCGTTCGCTGCTTTTCATTGCTCACTGTCACCGCCGAAGTCAAGCCGAAATAAAAGAGGAGCAAGAACAAAAACAAGAACAACAAAGGCAACAAGAGCAGCGCACCAGCAGCAACAACAACAACACGTCTTGCACCATGTGGAACGAAATGAAATGGAATGAAGGACTGGATTCGACGACGCTACTGCTTCTTTTTCTTCTTCATGCGCTTCGGTTTTCTGCCGATTTTATTTGTTTGTAATTTTTTGTGCGGTTTTTAAATGGTGGGAGGGGAAAGGTAGGTGGGTGGTAGAAGAAAAAACCTGAGGTAGCGGCTGGTTTGAATGAGAAAGGGGCGGGGTTAATATCGAACTCGGCGGGAGTTATTTAAGGGTGTAAGTTTAATAAAAATATATTCCAGCAGGGGAATAACCAATTAAAACGGGGGTTTTCAGACCTTTCAAGGTGTTTTTCCAGCAGTTTGAATGTTTTAGCTGAATTACTGAATTCTATTTCCTCATTATTATTTCCCTATTTCCTTAAATCCCAAAAGAAAAACTTAAGCTTACCGTTATAATCGGCTTCTTTTGAACTGCTTATCGCCGCCAATTGACTTTTCTTTCGTCACTCACACACACTGACTCACTCTAGCACACACGCACACACACTTTTTGCAATTTCTCGAACTTCTCTGCTTTTTTTTTTTGTGCTGTTTTGCACACACACACACGGGCACCCAAATAATTTTCGCCGCGGGCGTTTTTCCTCTTTTCCGCCTTTTCCTTGGCGGTGATTTTCACGCCGAGTGTCACTCTGTTCCACCCGCACACGCGCAATTTCCAGCGTTTCCGACGGGTTTTGCCGTTGAACAAATTTATTGCGATTTCCTTTGCTTATTCATTCGTTGTATTAGTTTATATTGCAATTAAAAATTGATTAAAATGCGAGCGCGCGCGATTCGCAGCTCAAGAATCAATCACCATAATTGTTGTTTACTTTAGTGTTCATTTTTGATAGATTAGATTTTAGACTTAGTAGCTTTAGTTTATCTTGCGATTATCTTTTGCTTTTTGTTTTGTTTTTTAGCACGTCTCAATCAGTGTTGTCAACTTTGAAAAAAGTTACAACCAAAAAATTGGTAGCCAGTTTCTTTAATTTAATTTTTTCCGGGTTCAACCTGCTTGCGCGTTTTTTCGCCTTTCCTTTGGTCGCGGTGTTTTTGATTTTTTTAAGCGCTATAGATGGAAAACTGTCGATACCAACACCGATATTTTCGAACCATCGATATTTTCGAAACATCGATATTTTCGAAAATAATCGAAGAATGTCCAATTGGGACATATTTCTAACATAGAAATGCTCTCGATAACAGAATTTTGCTCGTTAACAGATGTTTTTACTCTTAACAGGGCTTGTTAACAGAATTTCCTGTTAAAACGAGAGCCTAACAGAGTTTTGTTTATGGAATTTCCAGAGTGAGAGCAACAGAATGTATCGCCTTTGCGCTAGAGGTGGAAAACCGTCGATGCCAGCATCGATATTTTCGAAACATCGCTACTGTGCAGCAGTGATGCCAATTTGTCCTTTTTCCGGACAGATCTGTCATATTTTTAACGCTTCATCGGGAAAAAATTGCCGCTGAAAAGGCATTATTCGGGCGCTTGCAGAGTGGTCACTCTTTCCAAACTTGAAACTTTTCGGAAGAACTTTTCGGTTTTCGCGTCGCTCTAATTTGGCTACTTAAATTGCGACTTATTGAGATCTATTCGACAAATCATTGCTTGAGAGCAATTCTCCTAATCGAAAAGTAAGTACATTTTTCATAACTTGTGCGGCTAAACGAGGATGCAGGCACACACACACACTACAAGAAAGACAGAGTAGCGCCGATTTTCGAAATCCGTTTTGGACCGTTGTCCGTGGCTTCATGTGAAGAAAATGCGCAGTTTCTGTTCTACAAATGTGTGTGTGTGTGTGTCTGTTGGCGCGAGCAAAGTTTACATACATTTTAAATATCCTTATTAACTTAAATTTAGATGAAAATTGTGCATAACTACGCTGGAGGTCGACGCAGCGGCATCAACGTAAATATCTATAATTTCTACGGTGGAGAAGGCAGAGGAAACCGATATCTGGATCATCCTTCCCCGGAAACGCAAGACGCCCGCCGGCGTTTCAATTTGTTGATATGGATGGTGACGGATAAGGCAGAGGAGGAATTGGGAAATACTATCTATAAGCCAGAATTTAAAAGAGAACTTGTTAGGATTGCAAAGTCCGATGAAGAAATGAGTCGAATACTCACCATCATGAATGCTCCCTATAATCCTGGCTGTGTAGAGAACAGATTTTTCAGAAATGTGTATTCTAATGTGGACGGCTTTGCAGTCGCTGCAGGGCTGAAATATTTTAAAATAGAACCGGAGATCCAAAACTAACCAATTAACGCTGGCAATTCATAATATCTTTGTATTGGTATATATATTATCTATGAAATATT